>JABUQX010131485.1:0-24191 GCA_015478945.1 Trachelipus rathkii
CGGCGTCGCTGATTTCAGTTTTTGGAACCAGGTGTTTGCCGTTTTCCGCAATTATCGTAAACGCATCGCGTTTTCGTTACGCCGCTGATAGGGAAGATATATGCTGGTATTTTGGTCGAAAGAGTTACGTCCAGTGACTGAAGGACTGATTGGAAAGAACAAGGTGCGTTTAGGAGTGGTAGAGGATGTGTGGATCAAATCTTTACATTGAAACAAATGATTGAGAAAATGAGGAAAATAAAGAAGAAATTGTATTTAGGTTTATGGATTTACAACAGGCAGTATGATGGATTAATAGGGAAGCTCTGGCAGGTGTTAGTATAGATTGTTGGTGGTGAGCTTCTGAATGGAATCAAAGTATATATGACGATAGTGAGGCGTGTGTAAGAATAAATGGTGTCAAGTGATTGGTTTAAAGTAATAGTGGGAGTGAGACACAGTTGTGTTATGTCTCCTTAGTTATTCAATTTGTATATGGATGGGGTTATGAAAAATTAGAGGTGGGAGTAGGCAGGAAATGAAGTATTAGAATGATAGGGAATGGAGATGAGTGGAGAGGTACACCCTACCAGCTATATACAGATGAGATTTAGTTTTGTGTGATGAATCTGAAAGAGAGTTTAGGAAGGATTAGTAGAAGATTTAGCAGTGTGTGTTAAAGGAGAGGTTTGAAAGTAAACATAGAAAAGAATAAGGTTTATGGTTGTGAGTGAGGACAGTCCTCAGTGTGAAGTTATGTTAGATGGTGAGCAGCTGGAACAAGTGTCTGAGTTTAAATATTTAGGATATATGTTGGATGAAGGGAACGGATGATGCAGAGTGTAGTAGGAAAGTTGTGAATGGCAGAACTAGCTGGTGCAATTAAATCATTGAGTGAATGTAAAGGGATTAAGTCTCGAGTGGGGTTTTGTATGAAGGTATGTTATTACTTGTGTTTAATATATAGTATTGAGACTATGGTCTGGGACAAGAAGTATAGATCTAAAGTACAATGTCTTCAGATTGGACAATCTTAGGGGTGTGTTACGTGTGAGAAGAATTGATAAAATGAGGAATGAACGTATTAGAGAGTTGTGTGGTGTGAAGAAAGGGGTAAAAGAGAATAAATGAAAGTATGTTGAGATGGTTTGGTCATGTGGAAAGGATGAATGATAGTCAGTTGGTCAAGTGGATATAGTGGTCAGTGTGTTGGGAACCGACCAGCTGGAAGATCAAAGAAAAGTGGATTGAGTCAGTAAACAGGTATCTGGAAAATGTAGGTTTAGGCAGAGGCAAGAATAAGGTGTGATAGGAGAGAATGGCAGGGTTTGCAGCAGGTATGGTTGACCACCTTGGGCTGGGGATGAACAACTACACTGACAGTTTATCACTGATGAGGTCCGTCACGGGTTCAGTAGAAGCTCTAAGGTGGATTTCTGTACAACGAGTTCTTACTAATTAATGGTACAAGGGGGCGGTAAGGCTGGGCTTTCTTTGACTTTTGTCATATTCTTCTACTGCTTTTCTTTTCAATGCTTGGCACGCATCTTACTCCTAGTCTTGGGAATAAAAAGGAAAAAGATGAAGAAAGAAGATGAATATAGATAAATCTATAAATAAAAAAAAAAAAATATATATATATATATATATATATATATATATATATATATATATATATATATATATATATATATATATATATATATATATATATATATATATATATATATATATATATATATATATATTTCGAGAGTGACCCCCTTCTGTTTGGGAAGCCCTCAAAATTCTTTAAGAAAGAATCGATCATTTGGTTTTTTTCCTATTAGATCCTCGTCAATCAAATCAATGAAATTCATCAGCATTAGAAAAGGAGAGGAAAGCTCATAAAGCTTCTTTGCCCAGTGCAAATGCCCGATTCACTCGTAAGTAGTTTTTTTTTGGATCAGGTTTGTGTTTCTTTGCATGTTTTTTAGTGATGGTATCATATTTGTATTTTATTTGCACCTTGGTTCATTTCCATGTTTTATGCGTTTTTATGAATATTACAAATTCTTCTTCAATTGGGGTCTCATTTCTTTTATTTATTTTTATTTACATAAATAATGTCAAGTACAGGGCGTTCCTTATCTTATTGGTAGAGTGCATAGAAGATTAATACTAGAAATCACGTCTAGAGAGAGAGAGAGTGTGTGTGTGTTTGTGTTTAGAAAAGTCTATTATAATAAGGTTAGCAGGAGGAGAGTGATGACAGATTTTAGCCAGTAGATGATCATTGAGAAAGTCTTTAACAGTGGCAGTGAAGATTAGAAAAAAACTCTAGACTTCACGCTATCAAGAAGTAAAATAGGTTAACTTCTCTGTTGATGTGATGCTTATTCTATGCTCTTTAACAGCACCTTTCTTGCATAGTGTAAAAAGTTCTGTCGGCGCTTCTGGTAATATGAGTCAATGCAAGAAAGATGATAAAGAAAGAAAAGAATAATATGAACAGAAGATGGTTCAAGCTGCTGGTATTGTTATAGTTCTATGAAAGATTAAGTAATTTAATTTTTTTAGGTTAAGCAGTAGGATGGTAGTTTTTCTGAAACAACCAAAATGACTGCCTGCTCTCGGAGAGAGAGAGAGAATAAAGGAGAAATTGGTAGGCTGAATGGAGAGAGTACCAAGGCATATTGAAAGCTCAGAAGCACAAGCTTTGAATAATGCCATGAGGACCTTGCGCCTTCAGTATTAGGCTCAAATAGAGGAGAAATCACATAGTTTGAAGAACTTGCAATTTTTGACATTAATGAATGTAAGAGTTATTGAAACAAGTGGAATAACCAGAATCATCAAGGAATAAGAACCAAAGTTTGTACAGGGAACTTTGGAGGTGTGAAACGATTATAAGACCAAATTGAAAGGGAAGTAAAAGAATCAAATATAGAGAAATCGTGTTTTACAAAATGGGAAGAACATGAACCCAGAAAGATTACTACATTTGATATGAAGAAATGTTTGGTATGAAATAGAATAGATTTTGCAAATTCAAAGTACATGATTTTCCAATCCATGAAGGCAGTGACCCTGTGAGGAATAGCGCATAAGTAGTCAGGATTAAACCAAGATTTCAAAGTTTGAATTGAATGGCTAAAATGTGGAGTGCACGCCATCATACCTGAGATAGTGAACTAGAATATGTTTTCTTTGGTCTATGAGGTGTCAGGTCTCCATATTGCTGTGGAAATTCAAAGAAATATCACCTAAATCTGAAAAATTTGAGTCATTAAAGTGTCACTAACTTCTTATTGAAAGTGAAAGTATTTACCGTTCCATCTATGAAGACTTGGAAAGAATGGAAGAAACACTTAAATAAGGAAATATTAGTGGAACCCAAATGGGGAAAAGTTTTAACTCTTAGCAGTAAGAGGTGAAGGGTTAAAAGCTCAGAAAGTTGATCTCCAAGACAATCAGGGTTATTAGTAAAGGAAATGCACTAGCTGCTCTAGATTGCTCTAAAACATTTCAAATGAGTTCAACAGATATATTGTTAATAGTGGAATAAAGGCTGCCTACGGGTATTAAAATTTAAAGATTACGTGAATTATGATTTCGGGAAGAAGAGAAGTGAGAATTTCTTCTGATATAGAGTTTAAATGGTTGAAGAATTTAGAATGGTCAGTAGATATGAGGTAAATAAACATCACAGAAAAATTTAGTCTTAAATTGACAAGAGGGCCAAAAACATTAGGCGGAAAGTTTGATGGACTCCAAATCTTAAAAACTGAAAGCGAGTAATGTGGAAACAATAACTTTTGGATTAAAATTGAAGATATATACAATAAGAGGAAACAGTAGGAATTGCATGTTTAGGCTCCAAGATACCAGAGTCTCCGTTAATGACAGGAGTTAAAGTTAGTGGAAGAGTGGTAATGGTTAACAAAGTGGAAGTTGAAGAAACTTTTGGGTACTACCACCAATAAAAATAAAGATCATAAACTTTAAATCGGTGATGGGGGAAGAGTGGTAGTGGGACATTGCTTGATTGCCACTCCAGGCAACCTCATGTCTTTATTACAATGACCATCTTTAAAATATACGATAAATAAGAATTTGTATTTCTTTTAAAATTCTCTTAATTTTCTGGTACTTTTATGTACTTTTAATTTCTGAAAACTTATAAATTATTATCATGTAGTTTAAGGTCTTTGTCATTACTTTATATGAATGAGGAATAAATTTGAGGAACCATTTACTACAAAGTGCATTGAATGTTAAGACCCGCCAAACGCTTTTTGTCTCCAATTAAAGGTCTTACACAACCATGGAAGATAACCACATTCTCCTATTGTTTTCTTTGTAATTTTGAACTTATCTTTTGTAATCCATATTAAGAAATGTTCCATCAGAAAAATTTATCATCATCATCATCATTATTATTTTAACAAAAAAAAAAAAAAAAAATTCCTGAAAAATAATTAAAATAATGCTCTATTTCACATACTGTTCGAACATTGATAGTCTCTGATGAATTTAGTTCAGAGATTCAAGAAATGATTAAACATTATCTTCAAATAAACGTCAAAGAAATAACAAATCCCAGTACATTATATATATATATATATATATATATATATATATATATATATATATATATATATATATATATATATATATATATATATATATATATATATATATATATATATATATATATATATATATATATATATATAGAGAGAGAGAGAGAGATGAGAGAGAGAGAGAGAGAGAGAGAGAGAGAGAGAGAGAGAGAGAGAGAGAGAAGAGAGAGAGAGAGAGAGAGAGAGAGAAAAGAAAGAGAGAGAGAGAGAGAGAGAGAGAGAGAGAGAGAGAGAGAGAGAGAGAGAGAGAGAGAGAGAGAGAGAGAGAGAGAGAGAGAGAGAGAGATGTGAGAGTGTGTGAGAGAGAGAGAGAGAGAGAGAGAGAGAGAGAGAGAGAGAGAGAGAGAAAGAGAAGTAATTATTTCTTAGAAAGAAAGAGAGAGAGAGAGAGAGAGAGAGAGAGAGAGAGAGAGAGAGAGAGAGAGAGAGAGAGAGAGAGAGAGAGAGAGAGAGAGAGAGAGAGAGATTTGGCAGTGTGTTAAAAGAGGGTGTGAAAGTAAACGTAGATAAGAGTAACGTTATGCTTGTGAGTGAGGACAGTCGTCGGTGTGAAATTATGTTAAATGGTGAGCAGCTGGAACAAGTGTCTGAGTTTAAATATTTAGGATATATGTTGGATGAAAAGGGAACGGATGATGCAGAGTAGTGGGAAAGTTGCGAATGGCAGGTAGGTGGCTGGTGCAATTAAATCGTTGGTGGACGTGAAGGGAGGTTTTACATGGGGGTATGTTGTTACCTGTGTTAATGTATAGTAGTGAGACTATGATCTGGAATAAGAGGTAAAGATCTAAAGTACAATGTGTTCAGATGAACAATCTTGAAGGAGAGCGTGTTAGGTGTGTAAAGAATTGATAAGATGAGAAAGGGACGTATTAGAAAGTTGTGTGGTGTGAAGAAAGGGGTAAATGAGAGAATAAATGAAATTTACGTTGAGATGGTTTGGTCATGTGAAAAGAATGGATGATAGTGGGTTGGTTAAGCGGATATATATTGGTGAATGTGTTGGGAATCGACCGACTGTGAGACCGAAGAAAAAGTGGATTGAGTCAGTAAAGAAGTGCCTGAAGGAGAGAAATGTGAGTTTGGCAGAGGGGAGACGAAAAGTACATAACAGGAGTGAATGGCGGGGTTTTGTGAGGGAGGTATGGTTGTGGCCCACCTGGGCCCAAGGGATGAACCCTGACGAAATGCCATAGTGTGGGTCCGTCACAGTCCGTGGGGATTCTAGAATTTGGATTTTCTGACTACGACGAGTTTTCACTAGTAGGTATAAAGGGGGGGTAAGGCTGGGCTTTCTTTTCGACTTGTCATATTCTTCTACTACTTTTCTGTTTCCAGTGCATGTCACGCACCTTATACCCAATCTTGGGGAAAGAAGGTAGATGATATATATATATATATATATATATATATATATATATATATATATATATATATATATATATATATATATATATATATATATATATATATATATATATATATATATATTTATATATATATATATATATATATATATATATATATATATATATATATTCTTATTTCAGTGATTATAAATATTTTAAGAAAATTTGATTTTTGATCTTTAATTTGAAGATTTCTTGTTACAGGCCTCAAAGTAAAATTTAACCACGACGTACCTTGTACTCCATTTGTATCAAAACCTCTGCCCAAATGGCTTGACTGTGGTGTGAAGCCAACTGAAGTGTATCAGTTTCTCTCTGCGGAAGTTGTACAATCTATAATTGAAGAAATTAATCGTAAAGTTGTAAGCTACAAGTTGTTTAAAAAGGAAAATGTTTGCTCTTCGGATTCTTCAGAATTTAGTGATGATGATAGTTCGAGTTTGGCGAGTAAGGACAATGAAGAGGATAAAAGAACAAATAGGAGAGGTAAGGAAAGCCTCCTTATATCATTTCAGACTTTCATCATTTACCTAACTTGATTGTTTATTTATTATAAATATAATCCTTTACTATTATTATTATTATTATTATTATTATTATTATTATTATTATTATTATTATTATTATTATTATTATTATTATTATTATTATTTTGAATGTTTTATCACAAAGACGTGAAGGTTTTCAAAATTGTCAGAAAATTATAGTGGAAAATTATTATTTTCCCCGATAATGCAGTTCGATATTTTTTGACAAAATCATCACTGCAATTACAACTTTAGATTTTCTTCTTGAATGATTAAATTAAAATGGAAATAGAGAACTTGAGGAAAATTATGAGGAAACCTTTTGAGCTTTTTTAGAAAGTATGATTTGAGAGATTTATACATATCAAGTGACTCTACTGTCGAGTTGTGTCACTCACACGTCCGCTTGTGTGATAGTTATGAGTATAAGTTGGGGGAGTCCTGGCCCTATAAGCGAGACATTTTCCAATCCCCTCTTTTGTGGGAAGGCGGAGGGAGTGGGCAATGTGGAAGATGTCTGTAAATTTTTCAAACAGCAACGCTTTTGTTAGTGAAATCGAAAAGGGGATCAGACGAAATTTTTGTTCCCCATATATATATATATATATATATATATATATATATATATATGACGAGGGGTGTTATATATATATATTTGGGGGTTCGAGGTACTACTGTGGAGATATAATATATATATATATATATATATATATATATATATATAATATATATATATATATATTATATATATATATATATATATATATATATATATATATATATATATATATGTCGAGGGGCGATGACGGTTGTTATTGAAATTTACAGTTCCTTGTGATGATGTGACTGTATATTAAGAGTTTTCTATTAATTTTTGCACGTCAATCTGAGCGTTGCAAATTACCTTTATTATTATTAATATGTCTTTTCTGATATCAAAAGTTTCAGCTTGTTGAAGTCTTGCTGCTATGTGTACACAGCTTATGTATATATTTATATATTATTATAGATATTATTTTCTATTATTTTCTAGAGTAAATAGTTTATTCCGCTGGAGTTGTATTTAAGTCAAGAAGTCTTTTTGAGTCGGGTATTTAGCCCTTAAGGTTCGGATTTTCTATAGCGAAATTCATTAACCATCACACCTCTCTTTTAAGGTTATAAATGAAAGATAACTCCAGATCTTCCATTCCAAGTAGTGAATGCTTCTCGACTGCCCTTTCATACGGTTTGTCAAAGACCAATTCTTCTTAAATTAATTTATTAAGGTTTATTTATATAGGCATATATTTTCTTGTGGTCTAACAATCACAAATTTTGTTTTACTCTATTATTTCAATGGACTAGTTTGTACAGTTCTAATTTATCAATATTTAATTATTGCAAATGTTTATCAAAGTTAATTTCAGAATGTTAGATTTGTATTTTTAATTAAATGAAAAATCAAATCATAAAAATGAACATAAGACTATGAAATTATGAAATTTTGAAACTACATAACTTAATGAAACGAAACAAACGAAAAAACCCAGAGGGGTCGTCAGCTGAAATTTAAATAAATACATTCTAAAAATTCACTGAAGTATATATATATATATATATATAATATATATATATATATTTTCTCAGGAATAGAGGAACATTTATATATATAATAATATATGATATATATTATATATATTATATTATAATAGTTATATTAAGTTAGGCAATCCATATATATACATATCATATCTATATAAATAATATATATTCTATTAATATTACAATAATCCGTATTATTTTCATGATATAATATATATATATATATATATTTAATATAAAAAGATATATATAATTATTAATAATATTATTATATATATATATATATTAATTATATATATATATATATATATATAATATATGGTATTATATATATATATTAGTTTTATGTGGTATGCTATATTATATAATACTCGCGTGCGATGACCTAATAAATGACGTAGGTATGAATATCCTGTGATGCTAATGTGACGTATTAATGTCTAGAATCGTTGTAGACAGCAATTTCCCTTTCTATTATTATTATTAATCCATAATTATTTTATTATTATAATATTATTATTATTATTATTATTATTAATAATATTATATTATATTATTTATATTATTAATTATTATTAAATTATTATTATTATTATTAATTTATTATTTATTATTATTATATTAATATTATATTATTATTATTATATTGTTATTGTTTTATTATTAAATATTATTTTATTTTTATTGTTTATTATTATTCTCATTATTGTTATTCCAAAGTTAATTTGTTTTGCAATTAAAATGGTTCGAAATTTACAACATAAAAAATTTTAACAATAAAATAAATATTTAATATTTTTAATCTCAAAAAGTTTTGGAGTAAAATAAATTTCAAAAAATTTGAAAATTCGAAAATTATTTCAAATTAAAAATAAACTTTTAAAATTGAAATTTTAAAATAATAATAGTTATAAAATTAACTGCTTTGTCTACTACGATACAAAACTGTAAAGTTAGTATTGGGGTTGACGGAAATTTTAAGAAAAATTAATTTTATTATAAAAATAATATTTTAAAAATTGTTTAAATGAATTCAAATTTTTAAGTTTGGTTAAAATGAGATCTGCGTTTTTCGGTCTTAAAAGTTTACGAAACTTTCTAAGTTAAAAATTAAAATCTTTGGATAATTTTATTGAGTGGAAGTTAATTGGAAAAAGTTTCTAAGTTCAAGAGTGGACTTAGAGGTTTTACGTTTTCGATTTGGTTTCACTTGATAAAATTAGACTATCGTTTTTGCTTTTGTATACTAGTTTGATAAGGTGGGATAATGGAGCTGTAAGCCCAAGATCTCTGTCTTTTATACCCATTATTTGTTTACCGAAATCTTATGCAATAGGATGGGTATCCGGCGATTTCCAACTTTTTTATGCAAAAGAAAAATATAATATGAAATCTATTGTGAAATTGGGGAAAAAACCCTTAGGAAAAACCGTGGAGAAAATTATAGATAGCGTGAGAAAATTATTATTTCGAAATATGTTTTTCCAAATAAGTTCTAAATATCATTAATTTATTTAATATGGGAAATTCAGATAAGGTGTTTACTTGATTTAGGTTTTTATCAATTAAGCAATCGGCTTTTCAGAATCTCCCCCCTTAAAAAAATTTTAAAACTTAAAATTTTGAATTTGTACTAGAATAAAAAAAAATCAAAAATAATTAAGCAATTAAAAATATAAAGAAGTTCTAACGAAAAATCAAAATAATAAGTTATGCAATAATTTATTATATAATATAAATTGTATTGCTTGAGTTCCATAGTGTGATCTTCGTGTATGAGTCGAATCCTTTTCCGTCTCGTCAAGCCTTTTCTCTCCTTTGTATCTTTTGAAGTATCCCATTCGCCGTGTCCTCTATAATACCTTAAAGAAAAAGAAAATATCGGCAGCAGTATGGGGTCTTTAAAAGATTGGAAAGATTTACATGTTAATATGTAAAAAATGTAAAGTAAATTCAAAGAATTTGTATTAAAAGAACTGTATGAGAATGTACAGTAATTGTCTTTGTTAATTGTTGTAAACTGTACTGAAATGTTGTTTCAAGTAATGTTTAAATGCTGCTGTGCAAGTTGCATGTTGCTTAATATGTTCAGTTTCTTGGTAGCTGATGAAATAATGTTGTTTATGTTGTTTAAATGTCCAAAAAAAAATTGTTGAACTGATCAAAATGCTATGTGTTCATGCTGTTGTACTGTATGTAAACTGTTTTATTTGTCCATAAAAAAAAATATGAGTTGTGAACACTGTAATATGAAATGTTATCATTGAATATAAGAATGGACGGACTGTTTGATTGAAAAATAAAAAATAAAAAATTCAAAAAAAATAATTAAATTCTTAGGAAAATCTTCCCCGTATTTCGTTTCTAGAAATCAATATTTCATTCAAACTCTTTTTGTCAATTGGGATTAATATAATTTGAACAGGGACAATATTTAAATTGTTAAGAATTATTAAAATGTTTTAAAAATTTGTTAATTGTTTAATAAAATGTTAAAATGTTAAAAAAAAAAAAATTGTTAAAATTGAAAAAATGGTTAAAATTGTTAAAATTTTATTAAAGTTGCAAAGGGAAAATGTTTTAACTTTTTCTTTTCATTAACTTTTATATTTGACAGGGACAATATATATATAATATAAAAATAATTAGTAATCTGCGTGTTATATAAGATTTACGCTATTTATTCAATTCATAGTTGGGGATAACTTTATAATCAATGAAGTAAATTAAAATGAACAAGTGTCTTCAGAGCAAATTTCACATGTCAATTTATAAATCTGTAAACTTGCAAAGTTACTCGAAAGCAATTGTTAATAAGTTATGGGATCGAACAGGGACGATATAACTAAATTATAAAAGTTATAAGATATGTAAATAATGTTCCTCATTCCTATTGATATAACTGAATTTGGTAGGCTTATTTATTGCTGTAGACAAGCGTGGTTGTTATATATCTGAAAGTTCCATCCCTAGGATTGAAAAATATAAATATTAAAATTTATATATTACATTTCCAAGGATAAATTCAATCAAATGCGTACCTCAGTGTTCCCTGCTAACATGAATACCTGTAAAACGAAAAGATTAGTGTTCCCTTCCGTAAAAGAAAATTTCTGTATTAGGATTAGCAAATAAAAATAAAAAAAATGTAAAATCATCTTCTGTAAAGAAGTTTTCAATCTAAGGATTAGGTAAATAAATAAAAAAAATGGTTGAAATCATCTTCTGTAAAAAAAGTTTTGAATTAGGATTAGTAAATTCATTTCTCTGTAAACTTTAAATAAGTTTCCTTAGGTACTCTTGTTATGATAAGAGTATATTACCATATTACCAAAATTTATATTTTTAGCTATATAAGAAAAATATAACAAAATTTTGTGTGTATGTGTGAATTAGTAAGGAATATTCTCGAATGGGAGAATATATTAACTTCGTAAAAAAAAATTATTCACACCATCATTCCACATTCATCCTTACACCTCTTTGTTTACCTATTTCTGAAGAGAGAAAAAATGTAAAATTTAAACATAAAATGTAAACAAAAATTTACTAGGTGTGTTTATGAACATGATTTGATATTTAGGAACATGAACTGTTATGTTACAAAATGTTATGTTATAAAATCATAACTGGATGAAATGTTGTGTTATTCACTTATGACTGGTTAAACTGAATGTAACAAGACTAACATAAATCTTCGGTGTATGCAAGTTACCTATTATGTATGGTGTCTGTTGCTTGGTGAAGTCAATTAATGAATAAATGTTTCCATGTTGTTTGGATATACACATAATGCTCCATATGTAAGTATTACTTTCAAATATTTTACGTAATGCCCACATATGAATCATCTGATGTATATCTCATAATTTACATCTATGAATGAATACATGTGTACTTGTATTTATGAAAGTTACATATAAGAAATTTTTACTTTAAACGTGAAATGTTTAAGTGTTGTTATTTTAGTAAAATAACAAATCGTGGTATGTAGGTCAAACTAAATAATTTTCTAAATGTGTTAGAATTTACTTGACTGTACATTCTTACCTATTAAAGTTACAAGCAATATGTAATATGTAATGACATCATATAATGATAAGTCTGTAACCTTGTGTTGTATGCAATCTTAAATAAGTTTAAGGTGATACGTTAAAATCAACTAGTGGTGACAACGTAATGTTCATATTATTTAAAACTTTGATGTGTGTTATCGTGTTTAATGATCATAATTGACGTTGAAAAATGAGAATTATTTGGTCATTATTATTTACACTAGACATTTATTATGCATTGATCAAATATTATTAAAATTCAAATATTATTTTTATTCCAACTATCACTCATATTTACGTTAATAAGATAAATTATCTTTAAAATTGTTATCATTTATACGTTGAGTTGTTATGTGAAACAAAATGTTAAACAGATTACTGTATTGTGATATCTGTATGTGATATCTGTAAATGTATAAATAATAATGTAGATTATGTAAATATCGTACCTTCACTATAAAAGTTATAATTTAATCTCTAATGTTTACCTAAATGTAAACTTTTAAATGTTTTTCTTGAGTGATGTATTCCTCTAATCATCTGACTAGAGAAGATATTCTTCTCTGTTAAATTACAAGATATTACTTATTTTTATTCTTGTTTCTTAACTAATTAGGCTATACATGATGCTTTTTAAATTATATGCGACTTCAAACTTAGGTACTCTAAATTTAATTCCATTAGAATCCCCAAAGTTGAAGTTGTATAAACTTATTTGCTTTATTTCTAAGGATGTTCTTACCTTTTGAATCAGTTTTTCGATTTAGAACGATCTTACTTCTTTATATCAGCTGTTTTGTTCTTATAACCAGAATCACACTTCCTTCTTCTAAATTTATTTTCTTCTAAAAGAAAGTTGTTTTCTTTCTTATATTGGTTCAGCATTAACTTTTACTGCTGTCATCTATGACTTTGAAGTATTAAATCAATGGTTCTATCTTTTATTTCCTAAAGATGCTTCGACTTTACATAACTTTGGATACACAGGTTCTCTTACTGGTCTAACTACCTTTGTCCTGAATCCATCTATTTCTTTCCTTATATTCTTAAAATTTATCAGATTAAATCGATGTAAAGTTAGTTCCTATATGTATGCGTTTTGAAGTATATCAGTAGAAGATATTTGCGCAATTAAGATTTATTGCTATAAACTTCTTTCGTTGTTATTTGGTTCCTTCTTCCATTTGAAGCAATGTGTCTGGATAGTTGAACGTGCACTTTCTCGTATCCTTCAACAATGTCAAATTTCAGATTAGTAAGTTCGGATGATTCTATTGATTCTGTATCATGGTGTCTTAGCAAAATGTTTCTTCTATGTTGCCTTAAATATTAAATCTACCATTCCTTTCTTCCTGATCAATTTATATTTGATCGATGGATAAAACTGAATAAACTGTAATCTGGTTCTCAGTCTTTAAGATTAATTGATTCGCTGAATAATACTGAGAGGTTATCATATGAAGAAAACTCATATATCATTATTTATATATATATATATAGAGGCTTTCTTCATATTGGAACCAGACAGTTGACTGATGTGCTCATTCTACCCCTTTGGGTGAGCTTACTTCAAAATTTATCATTATGTTCTGTTACTTTCTTCTTAACAGTTTCATTTCTCTTAAGCTTCATTATTTATACTTCTACTGTATCCAATGTGAGTGTTATTTAAAGACAATCTCTCTATCTTGCCTGTCCTTTCCCTCGTTAAGCCAGGAGAAGAAATAACAGACAACACAAAGAAATTATTTTCAATAATCTTCTTCATGGACTGATTTCTCTATTTTCGGATTAACTTCTTTCTGTCTTGAAGGTTTCTTTAATTATTAAAAGTATCTTAACGTGTGATCTGCTGATATCGTTCTTTATTGGTGAAATTCTGCAGGGTTTTGGTGATATTCTGTATAAATTTAATATGGCATTTTCTTCTAAATGGTTCTCTATGCATCATGTGTTCATTCCTATTTTCTTATTTTATATTGCAACCTGCATTTCTTTGCATTTCTCCGATCATCACTAAATACCATGCACCATCTCTTGTGTCGCCTTGAAAGTTCAAAACTAGAGTTACATCTCTTGGCTTTTTAACACCTTTACCAAATTTGAAATCGCATGTAAGGCTTAACATACATCTCTTGGATTTTTTGTTCTTTCTTGTTCAAAAGATAGGGCGATTGGGTATGATCAGATGAAAACTTTTGATCGATTTGCGTAGTCAGCTTCAGAATGCATTGTATTATATAGAGAGTTTTAGAGTTGAAGTTACTACTTCGATAAGAGTGACAATGGATATTTGTCAACAGTCTTTACCTCCACCTTTCTCTTTTCCACAAATATTTAGCTTCCTTCTATATATCAATCAGATGAGTCTGAAGAACTTCGTATCTTATTAGAATTAGAAAAGCTGGAAGGCGAGCATTGTTAATCTCTGTACCCTTAGAAGATATTCGCTTATGCTTGAAATGCAGCTCCCAAGGGCAATTCCAATTTTCCTCTTCTGCTATTAACTCTGTATCTTCTGCTCAATGCGCGATGATACTTGCGACTTTTAAGATGGTGGACACTTAGACGTCATGGTGTCATTAACGCTTACCCTAAGTACATTAGAGTTGTGCGATGAAGTTTCTTTACAGAGACTCATCAATTTGGATCAGCGTATTTTCCGAATTTTTATTATCTCGTACTTCATACGTCTACTCTTTCTTTTCCAAGAGGTTCTACACATCATTATGTGTAAAGCAGTATGATCCTTACAGCTTTCGGTACCTTCTCTCTACGTACCTCATCATTCTAGTTCACACTTGTGATCATAATCAAATGGACCATTCCCTTATCTCCTTATCAGAATCAAGATATCTGAATCAATCGGAGAGGTCGGACTCCAACAGTTACTTATTACTGTGGTCCTTACCAATATAAGCTGCATTCATTCTTATTTGAATGACTAACGCTCGGGACGGAATTATTTCATCCTTTGTATATTTACCAAAGGGTTGCAAGTAATGCTCATTCTCAGCCATACAGGATTCGGTTGTTGACGCCATATGTCGGTCACGGGCGTACCTAGTATGTACCACTGCATCTCTCCAAAACTTTTGGGTCGACGATGCCTTACGTATTTCCACCGCTGTTGACAGCGTTAAACCATATTCTCCTGACGTACCATTTTCACAGATGGTAAATCTTTTACCTCTCTGTCTTACAGGTAAGTGAGCTAAAGTGGGACAACATTTGTCCTTTCTCGAACCTAATCAGGTATTCACTTGCAATTGGAATCAATCTTCGGATCCCCTTCACCTAAAATTTACAATCTTGTAAAGGTGGCCCTACAGCACGTTTTCTTAATGCCTTATCATCCTCAGAATCTCCTTCAAAAGTGTCTGAGTTCTTCATCGGTACTATCCTCACGAGTTTACGAATAAATTCGGAGGTCTGGAGACTTTATAATCGTACAAGTCACCTACAAAACATCACACATGAATGTCCGTGGCGGTCTTACCTGAGACTTTATAACCTTACTGATCACCTACAAAAATATCTTGCGATATTGTCTGAGGCGGGTCCAGATACCTTTCTTTATTGGCATAAATCAAAATGGAAAGCTATTTGTATGATAGTTTAAAAATGCTTTTTTTCAAAAAAAAAATACAATAATGTTACAGTTTTCCTATATTCGATGTGGAATTAAAAAAAATATATACAAAATTGGGTTCCTGAAACTTAACTATGCTGTGATGAATTAATATCATGTTCTTCAACATAAATTTTCTATGCTTCCTAAACCTAAAATTTAAATCGGCTGTGCCTTTTAGCCTCAATTCTATACTAATCAACTTTCTTTCATAGTCAGTTGCCTTTACCTGAACTATGTAAGCAATGCTCAATCGAAGTGAATATATATATATATATATATATATATATATATATATATATATATATATATATATATATATATATATTATATATATATATATATATATATATATATAATAGAATATATATATATATAAATATATATATTGTTCGAGATTCATTTTATCTAACTATTTGTTGTAAGGTTTTAGCGGCTAGCATAAATAAAATGTTCTTCCATAAACTATGGCTATTTCTATCGCCTTTGAATCGATTATTTCTGATTTGAGCTATTAATTGGCTCTATGCTTTAATGCGTTTGTGCCTATCTGCTATTTGTGCCAGATTTGTTCTGATTTAACAAACAGAACAAAAATTCCATAATACTTCCATTCATCTGTACGGTTTTCCACAGATAAGAAGTGGCTGGAATCAATCCTTTCAATTTGCGAGGCGCAAGACAGATAAGAAGTGGCTGGAATCAATCCTTTCAATTTGCGAGGCGCAAGAGTGACAAAAAAAAAATACATATATATATATATATATGTCACTTTGGCATCATCCAGATTACTAATAAATCGACGACGTCTTCACGGGTACCATTCCGTAACCTCTAGCATTTAATGGATTGACTCTTGAATCACTTCGCTATATCCAGAATATCTAAGCTTGGTAGTCCTGATCATGGGTTATTAGCGATATTAGAACTAGGTTAGGCTTTTCAAAGTTTCAAAATGACGTCCAATATTCTGTTGGAGAACGGCCACTGCTTTTCTGATAACACCTTTTAAGCCATATCTTGACCTTAGCTTAAACCTAAATGTAAGTTTACAAGACCGCTTCATCCAATTGAATGATATTCCTCACTCTGGTTCTTTACTATCTTTCTACCTTGACACCAAACATAGGGGCATTATTACCTAACAAATGTTACATACGTATTACGTGTATACCTTACATTACTTAATATAAATTGTATTATTAAATAAATATTTTTTCTCATTAAATAAGTCGTGGCACTTTATATCTCTTTTTCTAATTTTCTATATATTAGGCACTTCATATATATATATAATAATATATAATAATTATTATATATTAATATAATATATATAAATATTTAACGAATTCTATAACATCTTACAGGTGATATAATATAACGTAATATCTAATAAATAATTATGTATGTATGCACATATAAAACAATGCGTGCTATAAGTTGTTTATACAGTAAATTTATCAATAAATTAATATATTATTTGGCAAATTTTTATATCAGTAAATTAATATATTGTTTGGCACTTTTTATATCAGTAAAATGTATATCTACGTTGACTAACAATTATATATATATATATATCTATAAATCGACACTGATACTGCGGTTATATTATCAAAATAATAATATTTTAATGGCAATTTCTTTTATGTGCGTAAACTGACACTAAATGCTTTATACAAAATTTTTATGTACGTATATTTAATACTGATCTATATATATTTTTATATATATGCATATGATAATTAATATTTCGGCATTCTGAGTAAATTAATAATGACTCTAATTCTTTGTGTTAGTACGTTAATAATATGTTAAATGCCTTCTTTATAAATATAAAAATTAATATTTTATTTCTAGGCAATCTTTTGCAAATAAATTGATATCTTTTATTCGGCAATGCTTTATATATATATAAATAAATGTGTATAAATAAATACAAGTAAAATTTAGCTAAAATATGTCGTAGCTGTTTCCTTTTAAAATCTACGTTAATCGTGATTAGCATATACTTAGGCAATTAAGCATAATTGGTGGATTCTTCGTTGTCTTCTTCAAATTTCTGAATTATGAAGTAAGTGATAATTAAATTGCCTTAAAATTTTGGTAGATAACTATATTTTTAAGCTAAATTCGTACTTTAGCATTTTGGTAGGTAGCTATATCTTTGAGTTTAAATTTGCACCTTAGAATTTGGCAACTCAAAATTTTATAAATTTATATAAATATCTTAAAATTTTGGTAGGTAACTATATCTGTGAGTTTAAATTGGTCCGTTAGAATTTTGGCAGGTAGCTATATCTTTGAGTTGCCAAAATTTTAAGAGATTGAGAGAATATAAAATAAAAATATTTTAACTAAAAATTTAAAAATTTGAGAGACAAAAAAAAACATTCTAAATATATATTAAAAATTTGCGAGAATATGTATATGAAAAAAAAAATATATTTTAAATAAATATTAAAATTTGAGAGAATGTAAAATAAAAATATTTAAATATTTTAAATAAATATTAATTAAATATTAAATAAAAATTAAATAAAGTACACTAATAAATATGTTTAGGTAGATGTTATGTGTTTTACCATGATGACACTACTCTACTACAGATGGTACACATTATATGGTACCAGCATTTGGTACGGCACCTTCTCGCAATTCTTTCTTGCGAAAGTTTCTCTCACCTGAGGTCTCTTTTACCTCGCGGTCTGATCCGCTTTCATCATGCGCAGCCTTTTGCCTATTCCGATGGATATGACCAATTATCTTCGGTACTGTATCGCTCTCTCTCTTAGGGCTTGTTTCCCTTTTGCCGATGGTACAGTACTTCTCTAATTTAGAAATAATATATTCTTCATATTCCTTATCGCTTTCTTCATCAGAGCTTGGTGCAATGTGGCACTCTTTCCTTGTTTCTTTCGGAGTTATTTTACAGGGATCATGCTCATCCCAGTTAGTATGGTACGAGGGTTGAGTAGAGTCTCCTTCATTCTCGTATGAATTTTCATCAGAGGGTGATCTATCATTCTGCTCAGCATTACCCCTGTCATTTAGGGTTGAGTTTTCACTCTCTGCTGACCAATTTGTTACTTGATATACTCTTCTAGGATTACCTCTTCTGTTCTGCCAACGGGCAGATCTGTATTGCCTACCTCTTTCAGAATGATTATTATTTCTTCTTCTAATTCTCCTTTCAAATCTTCTTTCAACTCCTCTTCTATGAGGGTTATATTGTTCCGAATATTGCAATGGCTTTCTCTGGGTAATTACTTTCTTAAATCCACCTTTAATTCTGCTATGACTGTTCTCTGCCTTTTCTACCTTTATGACTATATGAGTCGTAATCTCGATAACCTTTTGGATATTCTCCGTCTGAATATTCGTGTTGATGCTCACTCTCATTATGGTTGATTTTATTTACTTTAGCTTTAATTATATCATGGAGTTTGATTGAGGTTCCTGACGTTTGAAATGCGTTTCTCATGGTTTGTTCTCCTATTTTTATTTGTATCGTATTGCCTCCTATTTTCATATGTCATAGTTTTCTCCATATTTTATCCTTTACTCCTTTCCTGTCAATAATTTTCTTTTCCACATTACTACTTTAATCATGAAGTTACATTTCATTCCCTTTTAGCATTTTTAACTTCTTTATATTCTTTATTCCACCTTCGCACTTGGTTCTTTATTTTATTTAAACTATGTTTATCATTAAACCAACTTAAGTTACTTTCTTCCTCTTCCTCATCTCTATAATTTTCACTCTTCTCTGCCATTGTTAATCTTTTAGGCCTAGCTGTCCGCTGTGACAGTTGCTATTTAGCCTGTGGAGCTCTCTGCTATATATCAATTTGTGGCTCTCTTTTATCTTTACCTTACTTAAGTTTCACCTTTTCACCCTTTTATTTCAATGAATATATATATATATATATATATATATATATATATATTAGAAAAAAAAATATATAGTATATATATATATATATATTATATATCATATATATATATATATATATATATATATATATATATTATATTTGTTTATAAATGTATATATAACCTTCTATATATATATATAGTGGGAAAAATAACAATATATATTTCTATATATATATATATATATTAGGGGAAAAACAATGTATGACTATATATATATATATATATTATATATATATATATATATATATATATATATATATATATATATTATATTTATATATAATTAATATATATATATATATTATATATATATATTAGATACGTTCCTTATAAATAATATTTTATACTTTAAATTATTCAATCACCTACCCATCTACTTATATTAACTGCAAGAAGGGTTGGCAATTTGGTGAGAAGGGAAAATTACTTATGGTTTCCAAGGGTGTGAGATTAAGTTAATTAGGTTTTAAAAGTGTTTTTAAGTATTAATGATGATGTCTCAAAGAATATGTCACTTTCGTCTAAAAGCAATGAATATTTGAAATTGAAATTAAAGTGAACGCGTTTTTTGTCGTTTTCTGTCCATTTTCAAATTGGTTTGGAGTGGATCAAAAAAAAATGTTACTTTATTTTACTAACTTGTAATAAAAAATGTGAATTTTTTCCACCTCGTATGAATTCAATACATTCATACACACACACTTGTGTGTTAAAATTATTATTATGGGGTGTTTATATATATATATATATATATATATATATATATATATATATATATATATATATATATATATATATATATATATATATATATATATATATATATTATATATATATATATATAATATATATATTATAATATATATATAATATAGTATATATATATATACATAATATATATAATATAATATATATATATATATATATATATATATATTAATATATATAATATATATATATATATTATAATATATATTTTTGTTATATTATTTATTTTATGTAATTGCTTTAGTCGTAAGATATTCTTCGAATATTTGTGACAGGAAATGAGACAGGATGTCTTCAACGATAATACTTTCTGTTTTGACTTTTGTCAACAAAAGAATCTATTTCATAAATGAAATTCTTTATCAAAGTGAAATGAATGTTTATAAAAGTGCTTGCTATATATTATTTTATAATAATTTCTAAAATGAAAGTGTCTATGAATTTTACTTTCTTTCACTATAGTTTGCGTTATTTTTCTACGTGCGAATTTTAAGTGATTTCTAAAAATGGTTTTTCTTTTTGGTTAAAATGAAGAGAAAGTTTTATAGAAAGTGTTTTAAATGCTTCGTGTTTTACAAATACAAGTGAAATGTGATACTTTAATCGTATTAAGCGTATTTACCTACGAGCTTGTGAATAAAGTGTCTAGTCTTTAAATTGTGCTTTCTATATTAGAAAGTTTAAAAAAAAAATTTATAAAGATAGAATTTCTTTGTCATGTAATTTGTTATGTTATTTTATAACAAGACTGTGACGTGACTAGGATTATAAAGTGATTTTTATTGAGAGGCAATAAAATTTTTACTTTAAGTTTGCTTTGGGGGATTTTACGGAAGGAAGAATTACTGCAGATATTTCTCCTTACCTTACAAGGTATTTATACAGATACTCTTATATATATATATATATTATATATATATATATATATATATATATATATATATATATTTATATATATATATAGGCAAATTTTTACTTGCGACCTTGCGTGGGTCTATCACAAGTATGAGATACAGATACAATAAAAATGAGAGAAATGAACACACTAACCTTTTATCTTTTTGCTGCGATACCCTGTTGTGCTTGACAGAATGGTAAAATTTTTGTTTCGTTCCTCTGGGTTTCTTGTTTTTATCTTCTGTAGGCACATAAATGGGTTTCAGCTCGAACCATTGAGAAATAATTGACTTTTCGGGAGATTATTTGTCTGATGCCCCGCGAAAAAAATTTTGGAGCAAATTTTCTGATCGATTTTGACGGATTTTCTTTTCAGATTTTTGATTTTTTTCATCAGTAGTTTCTACTAGTCCTTTTCTTGGACATACTAGTCTGTACTAGTCTGTGCTGGTCTGTACTGGTCTGTACTGGTCTATACTAGTCCCTTTATCGGACGCCAAATCTGTCGAGGGGCGTGACGGTTGTTATTGAAGTTTACAGTTCCTTGTGATGATAGGACTGTAATATTAAGAGTTTTCTACAAATGTTTGCACGTCAATTTTGGACGTTGCAAATTACCTTTATTATTATTGAGTTGTCCTTTCTGATATCAAAAGTTTCAGCTTGTTGAAGTCTTGCTGCTATGTATACACAGCTTATGTATATTATTATCTATATATTATTTTCTATTATTTTCTAGAGTAAATAGTTTATTCCGCTGGAGTTGTATTTAAGTCAAGAAGTCTTTTTAAGTCGGGTATTTAGCCCTGGTTGGTTCAAATTTTGTTAAGCGAAATTCATTAACCATCACACCTCTCTTTTAAGGTTATAAATGAAAGATAACTCCAGATCTTTCATTCCAAGCAGTGAATGCTTCTCGACTGCCCTTTCATACGGTTTGTCAAAGACCAATTCTTCTTAAATTAATTTATTAAGGTTTATTTATATATATATAGGCATATATTTTCTTGTGGTCTAACAATCACAATTTTTGTTTTACTCTATTATTTCAATGGACTAGTTTGTACAGTTCTAATTTATCAATATTTAATTATTGCAAGTGTTTATCAAAAGTTTATTTCAGAATGTTAGATTTGTATTTTTAATTAAATGAAAAATCAAATCATAAAAATGAACATAAGACTATGAAAATATGAATTTTTGAAACTACATAACTTAATGAAACTTAACGAAATTTCGAAGTGAAATTTCGAAAATAAAAACAAACATGAAACAAGAACCCAGAGGAGGTTCGTTTAGCTGAAATTTAAATAAATACATTCTAAAAATTCACTGAAGTATATATATATATATATATATATATATATATATATATATATATATATATATATATATATATATATATATATATATATATATATTATATTATATTACATTATATATATATATATATATATATATACATATATATATTATATATATATATACATATTATATATATATATATATTATATATATATATATATATATATATTATAATATATATATATTATATATATATATATTATATATATTTGTTACCAAAGCAGTGAAAACAATCAACTATATATATATATATTCTATATATTACAATCGTATTATTTCATGATATATATATGGATAAATATTAGATAAAAAGATATATAGCGGTATAAGTATATATATATTATATTATATATATAATATATATATAATATATATATATATATATTAGTTTATGTGGTATGCTAAATATTATTTTTTATAATTACTCGCGTGCGATGACCTAATAAAATGACGTAGGTATAAATATATTGTGATGCTAATATGACGTATTAATGTCTAGAATCGTTGTAGACAGCAATTTCCTTTCTGGAATTTATCAAGTAGTATTATTATTATTAATATATTATTATTATATTATTAATAATATTATTATTATTAATACTATTATATAGTAATATTTAATATTATTATTTATTAATATTATTTATTATATTATGTATATTATTATTATTATTATTATTATTATTATTATTATTATTATTATTAATATTTAATATTATTATTATTATTAACATTATTATTATTATTATTATATTAATATTATTATTATTTTGATGTTATTATCTCATATTTGTTATCAAATGTTAATTTGTTTTTCAACGTGAAATGGCTCGAAATTTACGAACAATAAAAAAATTTTAACAATAAAATTAAGCATATTTAGTATTTTATCTCAAAAAGGTTTTGAAGTTAAATAAATTCAAAATTTGAAATTTCGAAAAATAACATGAAATAAACTTTTAAAGTTTTCAAATAATAATAATTAAACTGCTTGTCTACTTACGTTACCGAAATTGTAAAGTTAGTATTGGGGTTGACGGAATTTTTAAGATTATTTTATTTAAAAATAAATATTTGTGATATGTTAAATGAATTTCAAATTTTACAGTTAGCTAAAATGAGATCGCGTTTTTCGTCTTTAAAAGTTTACGAACTTTTCTAAGTTAAAATTAAAATCTTGGATAATTTTATTGAGTGGAAGTTAGTTGGAAAAGTTTCTAAGTTCAAAGTGGACTTAGAGTTTTTACGTTATTTCGATTTGGTTTCACTGATAAAATTAGACTGTCGTTTTTGCTTTTGTATACTAGTTGATAATGTAGGAATAGTGAGCTCTAGCCCCAGATCCTTGTCTTTTATATCCGCGGGCTGATTATCGAAATCTTTTTTTCGTTTTAGGAATAGGATGGGTATCC
>JABUQX010131486.1:2500-15000 GCA_015478945.1 Trachelipus rathkii
TGGAATTCCCTATAATAATAATAATAATAATAATAATAATAATAATAATAATAATAATAATAATATAATAATAATAATAATAATAATAATAATAAGTAATAATAATAATAATAATTTATATAATTATATATATATATTATTAGGTATATATATATATATATATATATATATATATATATATATATATATTATATTATATATATATATATATATTAATATTTATATATAATTTATATATAATATATATATTATCTATATATATATTAAGGAAACGGAAGAAAGAGAGAGAGAGAGCGAGAAGAAGAGAGAAGAGAGAGAGAGAGGAGAGAGAGAGAGAGAGAGAGAGAGAGAGAGAGAGGTACCACGTGGCCGAACCAACTAGAATCACGTGGTTCAGTAATATTATATATATATATTAATATTATATATATAATATAATATTATATATAATATATATATATAATATATATATATATATATATATATATATATATATATATATATATATCACACATCACAAACACACACACACACACAACACACAATCCACACACACACACACACCTAGCTACACCTAGCCTCCATATAGCCTACACCCACCCTCCACATAGCCTACCACGCCAGCCTAAAACACCCGCCTACACATAGCCGTACACCTAACCTAGACCTAACCTAACCTACCTAACACTTAACCTAACCTAACCTAACCTAATCCTAACCTAACCTAACCTAGCCTAACCTAACTAAAACCTAACCTAACCTAACCAGACTAAACCTAACCTAACCTACCTAAAACCTAACCTACACCTACACCTAACCTAACCTATCCTAACCTCACCTAACTATTCTAACCCTAGCCTAAACACCTTATCACCTATGCCGTCCACGTCCAAACCTTGCAGCCTAGCGTACACCTGTACCTAGCCTACACGTGCCCTATTTTTTGATGTCTTAATCTTGTTTGACCAATGATTTTCAGCCTTGACCCTGCATATACCAGGGGGTCAATTTTTGGACCCACGCTGACTTGAATTGGCTTTGATGGTTCCCAAACACCGTAAGAAGTATCTAGTGATGTTCTATTAGTGTTCAATGATTATTCTATGAGTGGCTGGGTGAGTGGCAGGTGAGTGCCAAGTGGAGTGCCAATGAGTGCATGAGTGCCAAGTGAGTGGCCAATGAGTGCCAAGTGAAGTGCCACATAGTGCCAAAGTGAGTGCCACTAGTGCCACTGGAGTGCCACTTTTTTCAAGCCTTTTCTAGCCTCCCTGAGCCTAGAATAGCCCTAATATGGGTGTCTACCCATATGTTATAAGGTAATGAGGATTCGATGGGTGTATATTACAATTTGCTAGGATGCTTCCTACTAGTGAGTTAGTCTTTTCTAACACTTATAAACACACATACACTACGACACTTATAACACACATTCACTATGACACTTATACAACACTATGAAACTTAATAAGCGGCTTACACTCTCCGATAGACACTTACATTAACCAAATACACTTAACACTCACAGGCGCCACATACAACAGAATACATCTTACCGTTTACACGTCACCACTTGAATATTTTGATGACCCTCAACTTTGATACCGCAACTTTGATGCCGTCATCTTTGATACCATCTATAATTTCATACTTAAACATTTTTATAAAAACATTTTTTACTTAATATTTTTAATTTAATATTTTTTATTATAAATTTTTAAATTTGTATGTAATGAATGAAAAATTTTATATTTTTCTTGATATATAATGCATTTATTTTACTACAATTGTAAGGAAAATTTTATTAAAAATAAATTTAGCATACCTTAAAGCAGTAAATCAGTATAAAATCAATAGAGGTGTTACCTAACACCTAAGGGATTAATAGTATGCTTTTGTTTTACTGCCTTTACTGCTTTAACTCACTGCTTTACTGCTTTAACTCACATGTTTTTACTGCTTTAACTCACAATATTTATTAACATTACATAACCTTAAAGCAGTAAATCAGTTAAATCAATAGAGGTGTTAACCATAGCAACAAGGGATTAGTATGCTTTTTGTTTTATCTGCTTTACTGCTTTAACTTTCTGCTTTACTGCTTTAACTCATTGTTTTACTGCTTTATAACTCACGTAACTCCACATACATTAGCATACGCTTAAAGCAGTAAATCCAGTAAATCAATAGAGGTATTACCTAACACCTAAGGATTAGCATGCTCTTGTTTTACTGCTTTACTGCTTTAACTTTTCTGCTTTACTTACTGCTTTAACTTTCTGCCTTTACTGCTTTAACTTTCTGCTTTACTGCTTTAAACTCATATATGTTTTTACTGCTTTAACTCACGTAACTCACATACATTACATAGCCTTAAAGCAGTAAAATCAGTAAAATCAATGTAGGTATTAGCCTTAATACTAAGGGATTAGCATGCTTTGTGTTTTACTGCTTTAACTTGCTTTAACTTTCTGCTTTAACTTTCTTTTTAGCTTTCTGCTTTACTGCTTTAAACTTTCTGCTTTACTGTTTTAAATCTTTACTGCTTTTACTGCTTTAACTCATATGTTTTTTACTGGCTTTAACTCATATATATTTATTAACATGATGTTTTTTATTTTGTTTTAATACTTTTTTTATTTATTTATTATTATTTTTATTATTTTATTTATTATTTTTATTTTTTAATTATTATTTTTAATTTTTTCTTATTATACTTAAGTGTTATTACTTCAAATGCCTATTGTTTATTAATTATTTAGACACAGCTAAACACACCAACACCCACAACACAACACACACACACACCACACACACACACACACACACACACACACACACACACACACACCACACACACACACACACACACAGATTTTCTTACACTCACACACAGATTTATTACACACGCAGATTTACTTACACTCAACAGATTTACTTACACTTATACACACATTCACTATGACACTTCTACACACATTACCTTAGGACACTTACATTTACACTTTTACACACACAAACACACACACTCACTTACACATATACCGTATAATTTATTAAAACATTGTTATGTTTTAATTAACACGTACATTTATATTAATCATTCAATATAACTAAAATTATTTCAAAAGTTTCTTAAAACTTCTATAATAATCAATCATTATCTTTTAGCAAAGAATTTATTATTAAAACTGTTATACTTTTTGTTTATAAATTTTTATAACTATAAAGTTTTAAAAATAACTTTTACTAAAATTTTAATGAAAAATTTTTATTAAAAACATATAATTTTACGTACCTAAAAGCAATAAATCAGTAAATCCAGTAAGGTCAGCCCCTAGCAACCCCTCTAACACCAAGCTATGCCCACGTTTTTTTGTTCTAATTGAACTACTGCTTTACATCATGCTTTAGTCCCCTGTAATAGAGGTATACGAAAAGAACAAAATAAAAGTTCTTCTCTGCTTACATAGCACCCATTTTATTAAAAAATCTTTCCAAGGTCTTATTTCCTATAACCACTTTTCACTTGACATTTATATTACTCGTTCGATGTTAACTAAAAAATATTTCAAAGTTTTTTAAATAATTCGGAATGTTTCTTTATTATTATTATTATTATGATATGTAGCATTTGACAAATCCATCACGAGAAAACACAACATTCCGCACTCGTTACAGAAAACGAAACTGACCTCTCTCTGTAAAATGTGTTGAATAACTACTTTAAAATGCCTAATTTTAGGAATAATCCTTTTTTTGTAATCCCGGTGCGAATTTAGGCCTAATTCCAGTCAAAATAATATATATAGACTTTTTCTTGTAAAATGTGGTGCAATATACTACGTTAGGCCTAAATTTAGGTCTAAATTTAGGATAAGCTTTTTGTATCCTCAGGTTGATTTAAGCCTAATACCAGGTCAAAAGGTAATTCCCATATAGACAGAATCATTGGTTATTATTATTATTTTATAATATATTTCCACAACTGAAACATGCTGGACGGTAAGATCCTTTAAGCAGGTAAAGAGGAAATGTTTCTTACTTGTGGTTGGTCGGAGTAATCCTTATCTCTATTTGGACCTCGTATGTGATTGTCGAGAATTATTTTATGTCTTTTGAAAATTAACTTTGTTCTTTAAAATTGTATTTGGAGCAGGTGGTGTGTTTTTATTATCTTTTAGACCCAAACCCTCATTTTAAAAATCATAGTCATTTTAGCTGTTAAGCGGTGCACAAGTTATCTGATTTGGGTATTAAAAGTGTTTTTATTTTTACTAAGTGTATATCATAAATTTATAATAAATCTTACATTGAAGGAATAATTAATTAATTTCACGTAGAATAGAATAATAATTAATTCCACTATTCATAAGCTAGACACCAGGGCTCAGCATGAGGCCCACCCGCAAAGGCAGCCAACCCCCCACCCGCTGGTGCGTCCCGCCGCGTTCCCGCCCGGCGCGTGCGCCCGCAGGCGCAAATATTTCCGCGCGAAATGAATATATATATATATATATATATATATGATATATATATAATATATATAATATATATACTATATTATATATATATTATATATTATATATATATATATATATTTGTGTGTGGTGTGTGTGTGTGTGTGAGTGTAAGTGTCATAGTGGTTGAACGTAAGTGTCTATGTGTATTTGCGTAATGTGTGAATAAGAGATATAGTGTATGTGTTCTATGGGTCAGTGTAAGTGTCTATGGGTATGTTGTAACTGCTGTAATAAATGAAATCATCAAATATAGGTTGGTAGAGTCAAAAGATGGACGCCATTCAAAGATGAGTCATCAAAGTGTGTGTAGTAAAGCTGAGGTACCGAAGCTAAGTTATTAAAGTTGGAGGCATCGAAGCTGAGGCATCAAAAGCTGAGGCATCAATCTTTGAGGCATCAAAAAGCCTGAGACATTCAAGAGTTGTAGGCAAGCAAAACTGAGGTCATCAAAGTTGAGGCATCAAAAGCTGAGGCATCAAAGATGAAGCATCAAAAATGATTGAGTGGGTGGGAGCGTATGGTGTAAGTGTGGAGTGCGTGTGGGTGTGTGTGTGATGGTGTGTGTGTTGGTGTGTGTGTTGTGTGTGTAGTGTGTGCTGATGTGGTGTGTTGTGTGATGCATGTGGTGGTATTGTGTGTTCTAAAGTAATATGAGATAATCAATGGAGGGCCTTGAAAGTAAATAACACTAAGTATAAACTGTGATGACCAAATTATAAAATGGTTTAATAAATTGATACGTTATATTGTGTAAGTGAGTGTGCGTGTGTGTGGTTGTGTGTGGGTGTGCGGTGTGTGTGTGTTTGTGTTATGTGTGGCGTGGTGGTGGTATCGTTAAATCTAAAATTCTAAAATAATAATAACAATAGGTAATGAAGTAAATAACACTAGTAATAAAATAATACAAATAACCACAATAAATGGTTTATAAAATTATACGTTATATGTGTAGGTGAGTGGTGTGTGGGTGTGTGTGTGTGTGTGTGTGTGTGTGTGTGTGTGTGTGGGTGCGGTGGAATTAGCGCGGCGGGCGCACGCGAGACGGGAACGCGGGAAATTATTGCGCCTGCGAGGCAGTCGGCGGGCCGGGCGGGAACGCGGCGGGACCGCACAGCTGGGTGCGGGTACTAGGAGAGAGAGGACTTTGCCGGGTGCGGGACTATGCTTGAGCCCTGGTGGTGTTGGAGCGTTATGAAGCTAGTGAAATTAATTAATTATCTATTCTAGTGAAATTAATATGTATTCCCATGATAAGGTATTTATTATAAAGTATCGAGTTAATAACAAGAGTTTGAGATAAACAATATACCACAAACTTTTAATACAGAATTATGTAAGGTTAACGGCGCTGTGCTGCTAAGACACCGCTTAACAGCTGAAAATGACTATGAATGTTAAATGTAGTTTTGGGTCTAAAAGGATAATAGAAAACTACAACGAGTCGGCCCTGCTCAATTAGCAAGTGTTGTAAAGTGTTAATCAAAGTTAACTCGTCAAGATATGGAGACGAGATAAAATATTCTCGACCAATCACTACGAGGTCATATAGAGATTAGGATTACTCCGACCAATCACAAGTAGGGAAAACATTTCCCCTTCTTACGTGCTTAAAGGATCTTACCGATCCAGCATGTTTCAGTTTGAAATATATTATAAAATAATAATAATTACAATGATTGCGTTCTGTCTAACTGGAATTACCGTTTTGAACCTGGTAAATTGGGGCTTAAATCAACCTGGGATACAAAAAGGCTTATCCTAAATTAGGCCTAAATTTAGGCCCTAACGTAGTTATTGCAACACATTTTACAGAAAAAGGTCAGTTTGAAATTATTTTGACCACTGGGAATTAGGCCTAAATCGCACCGGGATACAAAAAGGATTATCCTAGGAGAGTTAAGGATAAAGTAGCATTATTGTTTCCAACACATTTTTACAGAGAAGGTCAGTTTCGTTGCTCTCTGTAACGAGTGCGTATGTTGGTGTTTAAACTTCGTGATGGATTTGTCATGACAATAATAATAATAATAATGTAAGAGAATGCCGATTATATTTTAAAAAACTTGAAGATATGTATTTTCAGTTAGATCGAACGAGTAATATATGTAAGTGAATAATTGTTATTTTTTTAAATAGAAGAATATAGAAAGATTTTAATAATACATGTTATGTTAGCAGAGAGGAACTTATTTTGTTCTTTTTTATACTTAATTAGCAGGGCTAAAGAATGATGTAAATGTTGCAAACGTAAGATCAATAGAACAAAAACGTGGCATAGCTTTTGGTGTAGAGGGGTGCCTGAGGGGCTTGACCTTCTGGATTTAACGTGATTTAATTGCTTTTAGGTACTGATGGTTGTAAGAATATTATGTTTTTAATAAATATTTTCATAAGAATTTAGTGAAAAGGTTTATTTTAAAACTTGATAGTTATAAATTTATAAACAAAAAGTATATTAACAGTTAATAATATTCTTTGTTCAAAGTGATGAATTGATTTAATTATAGAAGTTTTAAAGAACGTTTGAATATTTTAGTTAATTTGAATGATTATATAATGTACGTGTGTTTAATTTTAAACATAAATGTTTTAATAAATTATACGTTATATGTGTAGGTGAGTGTGTGTGTGTGTGTTTGTAAGTGTATAAGAAAATGTCTAACGGTAAATGTAAGTGTCCATAGTGAATGTGTGTATAAGTGTGAGTAAATCTGTGTGAGTGTAGTAAATCTGCGTGTGTAAGTAATTCTGTGTGTGTAGGTGTAAGTAAATCTGTGTGTGTGTGGTGTGTGTTTGTGTGTGTGTGTGTGGTGGATGATGTTGTGTGTGTGTGTGTGTGTGTTGGTGTGGGTGTGCGTGTGTGTGTGTTTATGTGTGGTCTAATAATAATGACAATAGGCACTCGCAAGTAAATTAACACCTATAAGTTATAATAATAAAAATAATAATAAAATATAAAGTAATAAAAAATAATAAGAAAAAAGAAATAAAAATAAATGATAAAGATAAATAAAAGGTATTAAAACAAAATAAAAAACAATAATGTTAATAATATATGAGTTAAAAAGCAGTAAAACATTGAGTTAAAGCAGTAAAGCAGAAAGTTAAAACAGTAAAAGCAGAAAGTTAAAGCAGTAAGCAGAAAGTTAAAGCAGCAGTAAAGCAGAAAGTTAAGCAGTAAAGCAGTAAAACAAAAGCATGCTAATCCCTTAGGTGTTATGTAACACCTCTATTGATTTACCTGATTTTACGTGCTTTAAGGTATGTAAGTATGCAAGTTACTGAGTTAAAGCAGTAAAACAATGAGTTAAGCAGTAAAGCAGAAGTTAAAGCAGTAAGCAGAAAGTTAAAGCGTAAAGCAGAAAAGTTAAAGCAGTAAAGCAGTAACAAGAGCAATGCTAATGCGCTTAAGGTGTTAGGATATACTCTATTGATTTTAAACTGATTTTACTATTACGCTTAAAGGTATGTAATGTTATGTGGTTAACGTGAGTTAAGCAGTAAATTTAGCGGGGGTATTGTGTTCGACAATGAGTTTAAAGGAAAGCAGTAAAGCAGAAAGTTAAAAGCAGTAAAGCAGTAAAACAAAAGCCATACTATCGCCATTGTTGCTTTGTACACCGTCTATTGATTTTACTGATTGTACTGCTTTTAAAGGTATGTAATGTTATAATAAATATGTGAGTTTAAGCAGTAAAACATGTGAGTTAAAGCAGTAACGCAGTGAGTTAAAGCAGTAAAGCAGTAAAACAAAAGCATACTAAATCCTTAGGTTGTTTTAGTGGTAACACACTCTATTGATGGAGGTGCTGCAAGACGTTTGATTGAGTTGGATCGAGCCCTGTTTAAAGTACAGGTAACGAGAGTGATAGTAAGTAAAGTTATATGTGGTTTTTGCGCAGATATTAAAGAGTTTGGTGTCCATGATCAGGCTTGTTTATATGTCAGATAATATATAAGATGAAACTGTTTTCGGATATACAGGCTGTCAGCGAGAGCTCTGGATTTTTTCTTCTTACATAGAAAATTTTATAAAAAATTTATAAATTAAAAAACCAGTATTAAGTAAAAAAGTATAAGAAGTAAATGTTTTTAAATTGTCGGGTGGCTGTTTGTAGCGAACGTTCGTTTGGTTGACGAGGTTGTGTGGTTTCTATGGCGTACGTGACGGGGCACTTGAGCAGATGTGCACGAGTTAGAAGGAACCACGGATGCGCTGGTGTTAGGGGACTGTGTAATAAGATGAGTCCCGCAGGTCTCTGGGTACGGTATAAAGATGATTTAAGTATGAAATATAGAATGGTAATCAAGATGAGATCTCAAGTTGGCGGTATCAAAGTTGAGGTATCAAAAAGCTGAGGTGAGTGTAAACGTAAGTGTATCTGTGTATGTGGGTGTGGAGTGTAAGTGTATTTGGTTTAATGTAAGTGTCTATGGATTTTAGTGTTAAGCGCTTATAAGTGTCATAGTGTGTAAAAGTGTCATAGTGAAATGTGTGTATAAGTGTCGTAGTGTATGTGTGTATAAGTGTTAGAAAAAGACTAACTCATAGTAGTGTTAAGCATGTCCTAGCAGACTTGTAATATACCCAAATCGATCCTCATACCTTATAACAATATGGGTAGACATCCCAATTATGGTGCTATTCTAGCTCAAGTGGGAGGCTAAAAAAGGCTTGAAAAAAGTGGCAATCAGTTGGCACTATATATGTGGCACTCACTTGGCATTATGTGGCACTCACTTGGACACTCGATTGGCACTCACTTGGCAGCTCATTGGCACTCCATTGGCACACACTTGGCACTCGACATGGACACTCACCAGCACTCATAGAAACAAGCGTTAGGGTGCTGGATGATTTCGAAGAATCTAGTCCTTGGCGGGTGGGAACCATCAAAAGCCAATCAAGTCAGCGGTGGGTCGGCAAGTTGAGATCCTGGAAACTATGGCAATGGTCAGGCTGAAAATATCATCATGGTCAATTGTATATATATAGACTTAAGACGATCGCATCTAGTTAGCAAGAGGACTTCTCAGCGTAGAGCAGAGTTGTGTATGCTCTACATGGTGAGCGACTCGCGGAGTCGATATGCGCTAGGTGAAGGTGGGTGGGAGGCTGAGGTGTAGGTGTCAAGGCTAGGGAAGTATATGATCTCGTGGCAATATAGGTTAGTGCGTTAAGTGGTTGCTGATGAATTGTCAGGTTAGGTTACGGTTAGGTTGGTTTAGGTTAGGTTAGGTTATGGTTAGGTTAGGTTAGGTTACGTCTGGTTAAGGTTAGGTTAGGTTAGTTTAGGGTTAGGTTAATGGTTAGGTAAAGGTTGGTTAGGTTAGCTGTTAGGTTAGGTTTAGGTTAGGTTAGGTTAGGTTAGGTTAGGTGTAGGCTGGGTGTAGGCTGGGGTGTAGGCTAATGTGGGAGGGTTGGGTGTAGGTAATATGGAAAGGCTAGGTGTAGGCTAGGTGTGTGTGGTCGTAGGTGTGTGTGGTGGTGTGTGTGTGTGTGGGTGGTGTGTGGTGTGATGTGTTATATATATATATGATATAGATATTATATACTATATATATATATTATATAATATATATATATAATATATATATTAATAATATATTATATATATATATTTCATGGTGCAGATAATTGGTTCGGCCACGTGGTACTCTCTCTCTCTCTCTCCTCTTCTCTCTCTTCTCTCTTACATCCTTTGTCTTCCATCTTATGCTCTCTCCTCTCTCCTCGTCCTCTCTCTCGCTTCTCTCTCTCTCTTTCTTCCGTTTCCTTATTAATATAATAATATATATATATTTATTTATATATAGTATATAGGTATTCATTGATTATATAGATATATATACTATATATTATATATATATATATATATAATTTATATATTATATATATATATATATATATATATAAATTATTATTATTATTATTATTATTATTATTATTATTATTATTATTATTATTATTATTATTATTATTATTATTATTATTATTATTATTATTATTATTATTATTATTATTAGTATTATTATTATTACCTCGGTTAAATTGACCTGATTCCAAAATATCTCAATACCAGATCTCACGTTTGGTCTTGGGGACTAAAGGTCTTAAAGTTGACCGCGTGGTAAGGGTTCGTATCCTTTCGGTGGCTATATATTTTGATTTATAACCGGGTAAAGACGTTAAGGCTTGAGGTGGTAAGGAAGTTTAAGGGACGGTGAAAAAATCGTGAATATATATATAGTGAAAGATGAATTTGAAAATATAGTGCGGTTCTCGGAGAATCAAATAAAATATGGTCTACAGTTTTAATAAAAACGAAGTGTTTTCGTAAAATATAATACTAAACCTTAATTCTCGCCGTTGTTTCAAGTGTAGAAAAAGTGAAATAATAATTACAACCGTATGAAAAGTACACCTAGCTTAATTGAACCTTTCCTATTAGCGGTTCTTTGATGGCGTGGTTCTTTGCTACGGACTCCGCGGAACTTGTTAAAAAAACGCGACGATTGCGAAATTGCGAACTTGTTAAAAAACGCGACGGAACGACGACGACGACGATGAATTTGCGAATTCATCCCGGCGAATTGAAAATAATTTAACAAAACGCTTATAAAAAATGGGCGGACGCAAGTCACAAGGTTGAACAACCATTAATAAATATAATAATAAAAAAAAATAAAAAAAAAAAAAAAAAAAAAAAAAAAAAAAAAAAAAAAAAAAAAAAAAAAAAAAAAAAAATAAAAAAAAAAAAAAAAAAAAAATAATAAATTCTAAAAATAAAAAAACACCCATGAAGGTAGCTGAGTAAAAAATTGGGCCCAAAAAAGTTCAAGGTCAGGTAAAATACCGTTGGTCAAAATGACCAACGGTCAGTCCAAGGTCAAAAAGGGGGCGGAGCTACGTTTACCGGAATGGATCCCCTACTACTTCTTGTATTATATTCTCATTAGTGGTTAGTTTGAAATGTAAATGTTAAAAATATCAAAGGTAATTCAGAGAAATCATACATGCTACCCTTAAAATACTTCGGAAATAAGAATTGAGGCCTATTTTAGAAAGGAAACTACTCTAGGTAATTTCTACCTAAAATTCAAACGAGGGATCGAATAACGGGCACTGTGGCCTTGCTACTATGTGGGCTCTACTGACTGTGCCACCTTAGCGGTAAAAGAATTCTAGTTTGCAGTATTAATAAAAACTATTTGATTGGGGTCAAGAAATAGATTTAATATAAGTCCTTTCCTCTCAAGATTAAGTGCATAATAAACTTGAATCAATGACAAAGGAGCTCTCTGGAGCTTTCTTTGGATGCTTTCCATTTGAAGAAAGCTAAACTTAATAAAGCAGAAGCTTTAGATTTGTAAACTAAACAAAGAAAATATATTGATTGAAACATATATTTACATGCGCAAGATTGTAAAATATAATCACTATCAAGATTATTTAATCAAATATTATATTAATGATTTTTTTCAACCCCTAACTTATAATTATTATTTAAGTTCTTTATTATGATTACGTTTAAAAAGACAACGTCGGAAAAGCAACAACTCCTGTGAATCCTCAATTTGAAGTTTTAAAAAAAAAATGCGCATCTGCTTTCAAGCTCTAAATAAAAGTACAAATACTAAATGCTAAAAAAAAAACATGGAATTCACGGAATGTGCTTGAAAGTATATATTAGTGTTCATCTCAAAAAGAAATCAACATCTTGTAGTACTGTACTCATGACAACTATGTGCATATACAATTCTTTAGTACAATGTAAAATCAAAATCAAACACCACTGTCAGGTTTTGCCTATTTTTACAATTTTTCTAGTCTTATCAATGACAATAGAAAAGGTTTAAATCCATTCAATTAATTTGGAAATAGTGAAATTAGCATAATTACTTATTGAATTGAATGTCAGACATATGTTTTTCATTAGGATTCCAGAACATGTATAAATAACGCTGCATGATGTAATT
>JABUQX010131487.1:0-10000 GCA_015478945.1 Trachelipus rathkii
CATTTTTCATTACTTAACCTTCATTGACAGTTTTCAGCTTTGGATGTAATTGGATTATTAGTCTAGCTAATATGATACCCCGATTGCAGTAACGCCGCAGATTCTCCACGCATATCTTCGAAGAGCAACTGATCTTAAATTTACGCTACTGTTTTCTTTTTGAAATCTTTAAATTCTTATGTATATTGTATTAATAAACAAAACCTTTTATTGATCTTTAATTTATTCCCTGTCACTACCAGCAAATCGTTATTAATTTCGAAGACAAACAAACGAAATAATATATGAAATATAAAAAAACACATAACACACATAATATATATATATATATATATATATATATTTTATATAATATATATATATATATATATATATATATATATATATATATATATATATATATATATATATATATATATATATATATATATATATACATATGTGTGTGTGTGTGTGTGTGTGTGTGTTATTGATGATAACTGTTTGTGTGTGTGTGTGTGTGTGTGTGAAAAGACCCTTAGTTGCAACGACTACTTATTACAAAAAAATTTGATGTTGATCGGAAGAGTAGAAAAATATAGCAATATTTCACTTTTTCAAACATTTGAATTTTGGAAGAGTGAAAGATTCATTCTAGTTTTTACTCATGGGATCAACATCAAATTTCAGAGCTTATATAATGAACATTTGATCTTTTTATTTAAATAATTTTTTTGTATACTCCAAAGAAAATCTTTTCAATTTAAAATATATTTTTCAAAATCTGTTCCAGTCTAGATCAATTATATTGCATATACAAAGAGTATCTAAGTAAAGAAATTGTGCCTCTCCTCAATTACATATACTTTGATCAAATCACTTCCTCCGAATGAACAGGAGTACTTTCTCTAGAATTTTCATTTCAAAATCAAAAAAAGTGGGTTTGAAATTGAAAACTCAAAAAAATCAAAAAAATCCTCAACCCTACTATTTTAGGTAATGGACCTATCTATGCATATTTCCAAGTTTGAAATCATTTTGAAAAAAATTCTGGAAGTTGATACGAAAAATGTCAAAACATGGGGTTTTGAAAAATTAAAAATTTTTGAAAGAATGACCACAGTCACAGGAAAACACCTGAAAACAACGTTTTAGAGGGAAAAATGCTACAGTTTAATGTTTATAGGGTCAAAATCTGGCTGAAATTCCGAATTTTATGTCCATTTTTTGGGGGGAAATTAGGGCGTGCCCTTAAGAAATAGTTGCACCTTCCCTGAAGAAAAATTTGTGGGTTTTTAATAACAGAACAGTGCCGAAAACTTTGAAAAATAAATAATTAAGGTAATAGATAACAAAAACATTAAATTAGAAAAATGCAGAGGTCAAGGCTATGATGGGGGAGCAAATATGCGAGGGAAATATTCAGGACTTCAGGCTCGTATAAAGAAAATTGTTCCAAATGCAGAATACATTCATTGTGGGGCTCATAATTTAAATTTAATTCTTAATGATTCTGTAAAGGATATTACTCTTCAAAATTTTTATGACAAACTGGAAAAGTATATGTGTGTTTTTCAGTTCTAGTACAGCTCGGTGGCAAGGAATTAACAGCTGTTCAACAAATAACAAATGCATCACAAAAACACTAAATAATTGTGTCCAACTATAGGTGGTCATAAAGTATGATTCCTTACTAGCAATAAAAAACAATTTCAAAAGTATTTCGCAGTTCTTATCTCAAGTGATATTTATGAGTAAGAAGTCAAGTGAAAAAAACGAAGCCCTTGGTCTCAGGAAGCAGTTAGAAAATTTTGAGTTTATTCTGTCTTGTGTTTCAAAGTAAAGTATTGGAAAGCATCAATGTTGTCTCAAAAATATTGCAAAGTCCAAATACAGATCTTCAGAAAGCAACTTACCTATTGGGACAAGCAAAATCAAACTTATGTGAGCTAAGACACAAATTTGAAGATGTAGTGAGAGAAACTACGGAGTTAGCACATCATTGGAACATTGAAGTAAAAATTACTTCCAGACGTTAAATACAGATTAAAATGTTTTTTGATGAGCTTTTATCTTATGAAGAATTGAAGACCCATTGAAAGCCTTTAGAATAAAGGTTTTCAATAAATCTCTTGATATATTAAATGAACAGATAACTACTCGTTTCATTAGCATGAACAATGTTAATGAGTTATTTTCATCTTGCTCCTGCAGCAATAGCAGAGCTACGAAATGAAACGTTGCAAGAAAAGGCTACAAAACTGGTAGAAAAATATGATTTAGATTTATCTTTCGGTTTATGAACAATTAATCACCTTCAAAGCATTAATGACTACAGAAGTGAAAATGAAAAACATGGTAACTATTAAAGATTTAGCAAACATTTTATTCGTAGAAAACAGCTGCTTAGCAAGTAACTAACAAGACTTGTGTGCAGTAGTTCAGTTGTATTTGACGTTACCAGTAACATCTGCAACAGCTGAAAGGTCGTTTTCAAAGCTCAAGTTAATAAAAACTTTTTTAAGGAACAATATGACACAAACAAGGCTAAGTGCATTGGCTTTATTAAGCATTGAAAATGAAACATGTCGTACTCTTGATCTGAAAGAAGTGGTTAATAAATTCATGGCAATGAGCAAAAAACGTTTTGGTAAACTATAGAGCATTCATCCTTTCGAATATTTTGACAAACCGAGAACAGATATTCACGAATTTTGGTAAGTTAACATTAAATAATTATTTTCTATTATATATATATATATATATATATATATATATATATATATATATATATATATATATATATATATATATATATATATATATATATATATATATATATATATATATATATATATATATATATATATATATATATCAATTAATAAATTGATATAGGGGATGTAGAAATTAGATATTTAAGTAAAAATAGTAATAATACATTTGGAAGCTGAATGTAAAAAGATGTTTTTGAGAATTTGATTAAATTTTTGTACAAAAAAGTGAAAAGTCTTTAATACATGTTTTTTTCCCTTTTAAAGAACATTTATACTCATTTTTACATAGTTTCCAAAAATGTCATTACTTTTTTATGCAAATATCTAATTTCGCCCATAAAAGTTGTAGTTGTAAAACAAATATAACCATATATATATATATATATATATATATATATATATATATATATATATATATATATATATATATATATATATATATATATATATATATATATATATATATATATATATATATATATATATATATATATATACATATATATATATATATATATATATATATAATAGAAATCAAAGCAATCAAACGCTAAGTTTAGTAAGTATCAAGTTAGGAGGCCTTAGTTAATAATAAACTGCAAATATATCAAAGTTCTTAATAAATTTTCACATAATAAAATGGTCTTCTGGATGTTTAGAACGTTAGCTTTCGATCCTTACTGAATTACTGGATCCTCTTTCAGACGCTGTGAATTGAAGACTAAATGAAATATTTAAATAAAGATTGTTATGTTAAAAAAAGTTAAAATAATTAAAATCAGATTTAGTTAAACTTAGTTTTGATTTTTTTGAAAAAAGGTGTGGTGTTCAAAATTTTGTTTAAGGTGGGGTCTAGAGTGTATTCACCTTGTTCACCTTTAAGTTCTTAGAGCCCGGTTTTTTTAATACAAAAGGGTTCAATGAGTTTACGTTGGGTAAGGGTCAAGTACTTGTAAAATGGGTGTCATGCCATTAATGTTAATTTTGTGATTGAATTGGGTTCTGTGTAGTGTGAGTGCCGAGTTTTGTGAGTCAGAAGTGAGGTCATGTTTGTGTTGGTAAAGGGAGAACTTTGATATATTTGCAGTTTATTATTAACTAAGGCCTCCTAACTTGATATATATATATATATATATATATATATATATATATATATATATATATATATATATATATATATATATATATATATATATATATATATATATATATATATATATATATATATATGGATATCTCCAAGGGGGCCCCATTTCCACTTTGGCGGGGGGCCCTATGACTCTTAGTTACGTCACTGGTGTTAATAAACAAAACCTTTTATTGATCTTTAATTTTATTCCCTGTCACTACCAGCAAATCTTTATTAATTTTAGTTGAATAATTCTAACAGCGTTACAAGGTTTAATGTCCCAGAAAGGTCAAATAATATTTTATGAGGAAAACTTCAGCTTATTTAACCCTATAGGTAATATTTCTTTCAATGGTTTACAGCAATAGAACGTTGACTTCCCCTCCCATTCCTCAAATATCTTTCAGTGGTAGCAGCAGTGTGGGACGATTAGAATTATTTAGGAAGTTTTTTTTTATTATCTTTAGAGCTGGTTTAAAGTGACAGGTGAAGCGTTTATATTAAATAATAAGTATTAAAGTTTATAATAGGGCATGAAATTAAAGATAGTTAATAAATAGTTAGACTGGTTGATAAATATTAAATAGCTGGTATTATACTTTAAGAATATATTTTTATTACTGATTAGATAATTTTTTTTTGTAATTCACTCGTTAGAAGGTTAAGAATGAAAATAATAAAATTCATATTCTTAATAATAATTAATAATTACAGTAGTAACAAAAAACTGATATTGGTTAAGAATGATAAAGACAAAGAAATAATTTATTATCTCAAAGAGGTAAAACTTCTTCATAATAGTATAAAAGTTGACCATTTTAGGAGTAGAAAACGCGAGAGAAAGAAAAACAAGTGTTTTTATAACAGTAACAATATTGGCTATAATGATAATGAATTTCAAGGACAGAAACAGTAATCTTGTAAATAATTCTTTGTCAGGAACGAATTAATTTAGTTATCCCTTAAACGTAAAAACTAGTAGAAATTATTAAATGTAGATGCAATATTTGATTTAAATTTTTTTTCTCTGATTTAAAAATTTAGTTGTTTTTTGTTTGCAAAGATTTAGTTAATAGATGTTAAGATAAATTACTTAAAGATTTTTTGAAGATTTAAATGATTATTTATGGACTAACTATTCTAAAGTTGATAGCAAATTTAAAACTTAAAAAGGTAAGTTGATGTTAATGGTTGGTCGAATATATGATGTAAATCTATTTTAAAGACATTAGGAATGTTGAGATATTGTATTATCGTCGGAAATGACGGGAGATTTTTTCTTGAAAGATTATTAGAGCACTTATTTTATGTAAGTTATTTTAGTAGTTCTATTTCGAAATAACAGTTCTAACAGAGTAGAAATATTGAGTATCGATGAAAAATGGAAATGACAGATTTTAGAAAGATTAGAGTACTTACTAATGATTAAAAGGTTATTAGTTTTGATCTGTTAGCTTTAACAGAATCTGAGATATTTAAGGAATATTGAATATTGATGAAATATGAAATTAGAAATTTAATTTCTTTTAGTAGGCTATTATTTTGATATAACCTCGTTTTGAATATGAAATGAAGTGATGTTGGTAACATAATTTGAATATTATGTTTGGAATTTTATGATGAATTTGAATTTTGTGATTTTGTGTATCTGTTGCAACAGGGGATTTTGGGTAGTTGAACTTGTAACAAAGTTGCTTCTACTGTGTCTTGCGGTTAATGATTCGTCATTCACTCACATGAACTTGTTCAAACGATATGCCTCTAAGGAGAAAGTCGTTGTGAGCCCGCCTTGGAAATGGGGATGGAAAATTGTACAAAATGCCATCCTATTTCGAGATTTTTTTTTTTTTTGGTGGTTAAGTTTTGTAAAATGGAAATAGACGTTGTTAAGTTAAATTAATGATTTGAGAGGTTATTTAATTAAGAACAGAAATCCATGGATATTTTGAACATCGTATTTAATGTAGTAAGTAGTAGCCTTTTTAAGAAATGAAGATTATCGATAGGTTTAAGATCTGTTGAGAAAATTTGTAAGTTAAAGGTACTGGAAATGTTTAAGTTCAAAAGTAATGTTGTAAAGTCAATAGAAATGGACGTTAGAAGTTAATATTGAAAATGTTAAAATCAGAATGTAGTGATACGAAGCTAGTAATGAAGTTGTGGTTAAATGTTAAATGTCTGATTAATGTTTAATAAGTTTCCCTTAAATGTTAAAATAATATTCTGTTTAAGTTCCTGACTAAAGACATTGTACATAGTAGAAATTAAGGTAATATTAAGTTGACGAAAGCTGAGTTATTATTGTGTTTAAAGTTTTGATTATTCTTGAAATCCGTTTTATATATCAATCAGTTGATTAAATGAATTGCGATATTACACATTTTAGTTATTTAATCCTCGTTTTTTTTAATAAAATTATTTAATGTCTAATCTGAAGAGTTTCCCTTTCAGTTCAACACGTAATAGGAGTAACTACTTTAAAGCTGGAAGAAACCGATGACGACGTTTAATTATTCTAAGTCCTCTCTTTCATTTTGTTTTTCTCTATTACTTTATTATCTTCTCACTTACTTTACTTGTGCTAATATTTCTTGACCTTTTATTTCCTTCGTCCTTTTGTTGTTGTCCACTATTTCAGAAATAAATAAAGAACTGATATCCTACTAACAAAATTTAGTGATTGATAAATAAAACTACTCTGTATATAGTAGATAAGCTATTGACGAAAATGATTAGATATAAGTTTGACGGTTAATGAAAAGGTAAAAATAAATAAATTATTTTTTTTATATAATCCTTAAAAGAAAGTTATTAAAAAAAATATTAAAACGCTTGGTAATATGGAGGGCAGTGTAAGATTTTAAATATTTCCTTCGCTATTTAATATTTTTCCTTAATATTTTCGTTTTCTTTTTTAAAATGTTTCAAACTCCCTTTTCTTTAGTTACCCCTCTTATTTATTTTTCCTCTTATTTGAATATATATTTTATATCAATTATTTATTATTTATCATTATTATGTTATTTTATATATTTATTTTTATGAATATTTAATTCTATTTATAAATTACCTTGATTTCTCCCCTTTCGTTAAATTCCGTATTTTTAGTTTTTGATCATTTACTTAAATCACCTTTTTTATTATTTTAGACTATATTTAATGATATAAACTTTAATTTCATAATTAATAAACCTTTATTAATAAATGACTAAAGTAATTATGTATATATTTGTCTTATATTTAAGTTCTAATAATTATTATTTGTTTAAGTATTGCAGTTGCAGAATTCTGGATTGTTTACTCAATCTTGGAAATATTACTGGAACATGTCAGAATTTCAATGGATAAAGTGAACTCTTCTATAAGCAAATCATGTTTTGCCGTATTTCAGAATAATTACATGGAAAAGGACACTTTAAATGTTTTATATCTGTAAATTATATATATTATTAATTTATTAAATAGTTAAAAACTGTTACTAAGCCATATTTACGAATATAAGTATTGCAGTTTCGAATTGCTTACCGAATCTTGGAAATATTACTGGAACATGTCAGAATCTCAATGAATAAAGTTAACTCTTCTATAAGCAAATCACGTTTTGCCGTATTTCAGAATAATTACATGGAAAAGGACACTTTAAATGTTTTATATCTGTAAATTATATATATTATTAATTTATTAAATAGTTAAAAACAGTTACTAAGCCCTATTTGTAAATATAAATATATTTATATATATAAATATATACCTTTATATTTTAGTTACCCCTAATTTAAGATAAATGTAGTTAATATTAATTTTATATTTTAAGTTAGCAAATTTTTCTTCATTAAATGATTGTATTGTTAATAAAATATTTTGTATGACATTTATATGATAATTATTGATTACAAGAGAAGCAGTTATATATAAGTAGATTTTCAGCCAATATTTAAGCAAACTGGAAGCTTGTCTTCCTCTCTTCCTTGGTCTAGCCAAGAAACTAAAGAAAAGTCTAGCCTTAGATATATTTTGGTTTGAAGAGTATTGTGGTCTAGCCACAAGCTTATAATCAGTCTAGCTGATTATTGGGTACTGTTAGTCTAGCTGACAGATCTGGTCTAGCCAGATACACCTGTATTAGTCTAGCTAATACGAACTTTGGAAGGCCTAGCCGACCGCAACGTTGAGTCTAGCTCAACGAAGGTACTGTCAGTCTAGCTGACGGATCTGGTCTAGCCAGATACACCTGTATTAGTCTAGCTAATACGAACTTTGGAAGGCCTAGCCGACCACAACGTTGAGTCTAGCTCAACGAAGGTACTGTCAGTCTAGCTGATGGATCTGGTCTAGCCAGATACACCTGTATTAGTCTAGCTAATACGAACTTTGGAAGGCCTAGCCGACCGCAACAATTGAGTCTAGCTCAAAAGGTACTGTCAGTCTAGCTGACAGATCTGGTCTAGCCAGATACACCTGTATTAGTCTAGCTAATACGAATTTGGAAGGCCTAGCCAACCACAACAATTGAGTCTAGCTCAATTTCTGTCTGTTAAGTCTAGCTTGACGGATTTTTCAGCTTGGATGTGATTGGATTATTAGTCTAGCTAATATGGTATCCCGATTGTAGTAACGCCGCAGATTCTCCACGCATATCTTCGAAGAGCAACTGATCTTAAATTTACGCTACTGTTTTTTTTTTTTTAAATCTTTAATTCTTATGTATATTGTGTTAATAAACAAAACCTTTTATTGATCTTTAATTTTATTCCCTGTCACTACCAGCAAATCTTTATTAATTTTAGTTGAATAATTCTAACAGCGTTACAAGGTTTAATGTCCGAGAAAGGTCAAATAATATTTTATGAGGAAAACTTCAGCTTGTTGTGAGTATTTTCCAATGGTTTACTTGGTTTATAAACCAACTTATTATAATATATATATATCTTTTATATATATATATATAATAATGTATATATAATTTTCTTTTCCTTCCAACTATATATTTCTATATATATTATATATATATATATATAATATAATATATATATATATATATATATATATATATATATATATTTATATATCTTAATATATATTATTATTATATGTATGTATATATATATAATATATATATATAATTTTCATCTTTCATGTGGGCATATATATACCTCTTCTATATACCTTCTGTATATATATAATTCTTCATTTGTTTTCCAGAAATGAAGTTGGTACTGAAAAGGTTTTTAACTTGGTCTACCTTTTTCTATTTTCCTTTTACACCTGTAAATTATCAGAAACGTACTAGGATGCTAAACTAAAATTATTTCACATAAGCACTCTTAGGTAAGTTGATATTTGGACTCGTACTCTACTTCGTTGTGTAGTGAGTCAGCATTAAAAGGAGTTTAGATTTGTATTTTGATTTAATGGATTTGGCTGTATTATATATATATAACTACTATATATATATATATATACTATATATATATATATATATATATATAACTATATATATATATATATATATATATATATATATATATATATATACATACTTTATATATATATATATATATATATAATATATAATAACTATATATATATATATAACTCATATATGCTATATACCATATATATATATACCATATATATATATATATATATATTTATATATATATATATTATATATATATATATATATATATATATATATATATATATATATATATATATATATATATATATATATATACTATATATATATAATATATATATATAAGGCCGTAGCCAGGAGTTCAGGGGCTTGAACCCCCGAAATTATTTAACCTATCAAAAATATTTATGATTTAAATCTCTTAATTTTAATTGATACGAATAACAGGTATACTAATCAAAGCAAATTAAGAATAAAATGGGAAAACATATTTATGGTTCAGTGAAGATTTCTTTGGTTGAATGGCTGTTGAAATCTAAGGTGAATCTCTTAACAAAGAGGCAATAAATACTTCGAAGGTTGAAATTAATAGTGGGTTTTCTGATTGGGCAACGACATGATTGATGGTGGAGTGCAAAGAAGAAAAGTTTTATATAAAAAATGTGTTCAAACTGTCGAAAATATACAGCGGCATTG
>JABUQX010131488.1:0-5000 GCA_015478945.1 Trachelipus rathkii
AAGGGAGAGTATAAACTTCGCTTCAAAATCTGCCTGTTTCTTTTTTTGGGCAGATTCCCGAAAAAAATAATGAATAATGTTTAAATGAGGCCTGGAACAATAGACCCCAAAAAATGCAATAAAAGTATTATATACATAGACGTAAAAATTTTGTAAAACTATACGTAAAATTTGTTAAAAAAAAAATATATATATATATATAATATATATATTATATATATATATATATATTATATATATATATATATATTATATAATATATATGATATATATATATATATACTATATATATATATATATATATATATATATATATATATAATATAATATATATATATATATCCGGAGAATTGCGTTCGGTGAAATCTGAGAAGTCAGACACGTCTTGGAGGGCTTCGTGTAGGCCAGAAGCTTGAAAAGTATCAGAAGGCAGTTCTTTCACGGAGGGGACACCAGATTGTAGGGGGCATCGGAATGAAGGAGTCATTTGAATGAAGGTGGAATAAGACTAGGAATTGTCATCAGCAACAGCAAACCTATATTTAAACAAATAAACAATATATATAATAAATAACAATAATTTAACAATAAAATAAATAATACATAATACAAAAATTCATGAAATCAAATGTATGAAAATATATAAAAACACTGTATATAAATAAGAAAATAAAATAGTTCCCCCTAAAATGAAGTTTTCTTTGAGGGGGAATTTAAGGGTAACAATTATAATTGAAATAAAAAATTAATATACTAATTTGAATACGTAAAGTAAAATATACACTTGTAAATTTTAGCATGCAATTTTATAATGAAATAAATTGACTTAAAAACTATTATGAAAAATATGGAACACGAGAAAATCACTAATAACAATATTTAATCACGAAAATGTAAATTGGCTACACTAATAAATATTGTTAGATGACGTACCCATGTACTTTACAAAAGATGGTAAGAAATAATGCGAGACACTGTCAATATTGTTTTTAAAACACACTCGATGAATTATAGCAAAACATAGGATTAGTTGGCGAACAATTCAGCACTGGAAGAGTCACAAATAAAATCCTTTTAGTATAAATATCACGAGCGTTGAAATAACGTTGTAGCTTCAAAATGGCGACGACAAGAAAGAGCGAGGAAATACGAGCGTGGAAAGGAAACATCTAAGCGAATGCGCGGGAAACTTTACAGAGCGGAAGGGAGAGAGAGAGAAGAGAGGAGAGAGAGAGAGAGAGAGAGAGAAGAGAGAGAGAGAGAGAGAGAAGAGAGAGAAGAGAGGAGAAGAGAGGAGAAGAGAGGAGAAGAGAGAGAGAGAGAGAGTTATTGAATAAAATATAAAATTAAAAAGACAAAAATATATATATATATTATATATATATATATATATATATATTAATTATATATATAATATATATATATATATAATATATATAAATATATTATGTATATATATATATATAATATATATATATATATATATATATATATATATAAATAAATCCTTGTAAGTTAATGATTATTAAATTTCTAATATTATAGTAAAGTTTACTAATCCTTCTCTTTATTTTTTTTAAATAAAATTTTTAAAAGGTTTGTTTATTAGTTTGGGTCTAAAAGATAATAAAACACACCTGCTCAAATATAAGTTTAAAGAACTAAGTTAATTTTCATCCAATCACAGGTAAGGCTCAGGATATTAAAAAACATGTTTTTACATACCTAAAAGGAAAAAAGCGATAAAATAATTCTCGACCAATCACATGCGCAGTCATATAGAGATAAGGATTACTCCGTCCACTCAACAAGAAAGGAAAACATTTCCTTCTTACCTGCTTAAAGGATCTTACCTATCCAGCATGTTTCAGTTTGGAAATAATTTAAAAATAATAATAACATTGATTCTCGATTCTGTCTGTAACTGGAATTACCCTTTTGAAGACCTGGTATTCAGCTTACATCAACCCGGGATAAACAAAAAAGGTTTATCCTAGATTTATGCCTAAATTTAGGCCTAACGTATTTATTTCACCACATTTTACAAAAAGAAAAAGGTAAGTTTGAAATATATTTTGACCTGGTGATTAAGGTTATCGCCCGCGGGGGTAACAAAAAGGTTTTATTCCTAAATTTAGGCTAAAGTAAGTATTTCAAACACATTTTACAGAGAGGAGGTCAGTTTTCGTATCTGTAAGGAGTGGGCGTGTTGTTGTGTTTTCTCGTGCTGGATTGTCAATGTATAGTATGATAATAATAATAATAAAGAAAATCCGAATTATTTTAAAAACTTTGGAAATATTTTTTAGTTAACATTGAGCGAAAAAAAAATAAATGTAAGTGAATAATTGTTATTATTTAACATAACAACCTAGAAATTATTTAATAAAATACATGTTATGTTAGCAGAGAAGAACTAATTTTGTTATTTTTATACTTATTAAAACTTGGCTAAAGATGATGTAAAGCAGTAAAGTCATTAGAACAAAACGTGGCATAGCTTGTGTAGAGGGGTGCTAGGGGCTTGCCTTACTGAATTACAATATTTCGCTTTAAGGTCGTAAAATTCACTGCTTTTTAAAATAAAAATTCATCAGTAAAATCTTAAGGGAACTTACTTTAAAATTTGCTAGTTAAAATAGCATTCACTATAAAAGTATTAAACAGTTTAATATAATTCTTTGTTCAAAAATTTCATGACATTGTATATTAATGAAGCGGCTTAGGTAACATGATTCATTTTATTCTAATGAAAAAGAAATATTACTTTACGTATGTGTGTAAGTGTGTGGTGTGTGCGTGCGTGTGTGTGTATGTGTGTAAGTGTGGGTGTATGTGTGTGTGTGTGTATGTGTCGTGTGTGTTGCTAAATAATAATAACAATAGGCATGAAGTAAATAACACTAAGTATAATAATAAATAATAATAATAAAAATAAAATAATAATAATAAAAATAAAATAATTAAAATAAAATAATAAAAAATATAAAAATAATAAAATAAAATTATAAAAATAAAATAAAAAATAATTAAAAATAATAATAAAAATAAATAAAAAGTATTAAAACAAAATAAAAAACATAAATGTAAATAATATATGAGTTAAAGCAGTAAAACATATGAGTTAATGCAGTAAAGCAGTAAAACAAAAGCATACTAATCCCTTTATATATGAGTTAAAGCAGTAAAGCAGTAAAACATATGAGTTAAAGCAGTAAAACATATGAGTTAAAGCAGTAAAGCAGTAAAACAAAAGCATACTAATCCCTCTTGTTGCTTTTGTAAACCACCTGCTATTGATTTACTGATTTCTGCTTTAAAGGTATGTAATGTTAAAAATATTGAGTTAAAGCAGTAAACATATGAGTTAAGCAGTAAAACATTAAAACAAAAGCATACTAATGCCCTTTTGGTGTTAGGTAACACCGTTTTATTGGATTTAACTGAATTTACTGCTTAAGGTAATGTATGTTAAATAAATATATAGAGTTAAAGCAGTAAAACATATGAGTTAAAGCAGTAAAAACAGTAAAACAAAAGCATACTATTCCCTTTGTTGCTATGTAACACCTCTATTGATTTACTGATTTACTGCTTTAAGGTATGTAATGTTAATAAATATGTGAGTTAAAGCAGTAAAACATATGAGTTAAAGCAGTAAAACAGTAAAACAAAAGCAAACTAATCCCTTTGGTGTTAGGTAATAACACCTCTATTGATTTACTGTTTTACTGCTTTAAGGTCTGTAAAGTATATGTTTTTAATAAAATTTCGTACAATTGTAGTAAAATAAAATGATTATATATCAGACACTCTGGTTTTTTTCTTCTTACATACAATTTTTTAAAAAATTATAAATTAAAAAGTATTAAGTAAAAAATATAAAAGAAAAAATAATGTTAATAAATATATGAGTTAAATAATAGGTCTGTAATGAGTTACAGTTTTAGGTTCGCGAAAATGTTTTTAATAAAAATGTTTAAGTATGAAATAAAAATGAATGACTCATAGTATATATATTTTTCATTCGCGCGGGAATATTGCGCCTGCGGGCGCAACGCCGGCGGGCGGGTAGCGGAAAATATTGCGCCTGCGGGCGGGCGCACGCGGCGGCGGTTACGCGGAAATATTGCGCCTGCGGGCGCTCGCGGCGGGCGGGAACGCGGTTGGTCGCACCTGCGGGTGCGGGGTTGCCATCCTTTGCGGGGAGGGCGCATGCTGCGCCCTGGTGGGCAGCTTATGACCTAGGGGAAGACATTAATATTAACTCTGTTCTATGATGTGGGTAGAAAAGGCTAGAAAAGGTTAGAAAGGAAACATCTTAGCAACTTATAATATACATCCAATCGGATTCCTCATACCTTATAACATAGGGGTAGGCTTCAATATTAGTGTTATTCTATGATCAGGGTATGCTAGAAAAAGCTAACTCATACTAGGACACATCCTAGCAACTTGTAATATACACCAATCGATTCCTCATACCTTATAACATAGGGGTAGATGCCAATGTTAGGGCTATTCTACGCTCAAGGGTTGGGAGCCATCAATAAATCTGAGTCATCAAAGATCAGCCATCAAAGATGAGCCAGCAAAGTTGAGTCAGCAAAGTTGAGCCATCAAAGATGGGGCATTAAAGTTGAGGCATCAAAGTTGAGACATCAAAGTCGAGGCATCAAACCTACAAGGTCAAAAAAGCTACAAGACCAAAATTGGCCCCTGGAATACAAAAGGTTGACCGAAAAATTTGGGTTCTCAAAATTGTCCCCTGGAAGACCAAAGGGTTGGCATTGTGTATACGTAGACGTGGGTGTTTGTGTGTGTGTGTGTGTGTGTTGTGTGTGGTGTGGTGTGTGTGTGTGTAGGGGGTTGAATATATATATATATATTATATATATAATATATATATATATAGTATATATATATATATATATATATATATATATATATATATATATATATATATATATATATATATATATATATATATATATATATAT
>JABUQX010131488.1:22500-28246 GCA_015478945.1 Trachelipus rathkii
AAGTAAAGGTCATTATTTCAAATCTTCAACTTCCAGTGGCCATAATAATAAAAATAACAAAACAATAAAAAAAATATATAAATATATAAAATTAACATATATATTATATAAGGTATATCATACATTATATAATATATATTTTTAACACTGGGAGGGGACCAAAATTAAATTCTATTAAGAATTTAATTTTGATGAATATGTAAACTAAATTTGGAAACCAAATTTATTTTACATTGTTTTTATTCAAATGTATATCATGTTCCTGTTAAACAAGGACATAGATATTTATTTGACTATTATATAGTTGGAGATATTAAAGTTGCCCTTGGTCTAAGAGCTTTTTATGTAGCTCTCTACATTGAACTGCAGCTTTCCTTTTTACCCTGCTGTCAGCATCACTATTATTATCATTAGTGGTGGAAACTGTTTCTGGCAGATTTTCATGAAATTTGTTATGCTTTTTTATTAATAAGATTATGTCCGATATGTGTCGGGTTATTGTTTCTTGGTTAGGTTTTTTAATTTTTACAGAAACAGTTTCTCCTAAACTATTATTTTCAATATCTTGTACTGTCCCCATACTGTAAAAGTATGGTTTACAAAATTTTTCTTTAATGGCTACAACATCTCCAACTCCCAGTGAAGTGTGTGGTTTTTTTTTATATTTATCTTGCTGGTTAGTGGCAAGATATTGTAGGTTTGCTAAGAATTCATCATAGTACAAATCATTCAAATTAGATTTCACTTTTCTGTATTTTTGAAAAGTCAAATATAACTGATCCTGATCAGGTTCACAAGGAGACCAATCAGGATCATCTGAATGATCTATACCATCATGAAATAAATGAGAAGAAACAACCAGAGCTGGAACCTCATATCCCTTCAGCAATATCTCCGGTGTTATTGCAAATGGGATATTTGGATCCACCTCAGGGTTTCTTAATATTGGCTTAAATGCTACCGGCCTTTTATTTATAAGCATGTTTGCTTCCCTAACTAATAAAGAAAACTCATCCTGCTCTAATATATTTTTTCCTATAGCACTATAGATAATGTTTTTAACTTGTTTGACTAAAGATTCAACTAAACCTCCTAGAAAACTAGCTTTACCAGGGTATGGTGAAAATTCTAGAATTTTTATGTTATGGAGTGTTAAATAATTTTTTACCTCTATGTCATTAGGAAATCTTTAATAATTTGCACTGAGCTTATTATACTACTTCCCTGGTCACTAACTATAAGTTGTGGGAATCCAAAGTCAAACACATGAAATTGAAAAGCAGAGATAAAGCATTTATTATCTACATTTTTACATAGAACAAGGTTTACAGCTCTAGTGTATGTGCAAGTTATAATTAATATGTAAATCTTCTCTACTACATTATTTATTTTTATATTAAAAGGTCCAATGTGGTCAAGAAATATTTCTCTAAATGGAATTTGAGATGGATTTATTCTATAATCTTTGTAATGGTTCTGATTAATTTTTATGGTTCTGCCATACATTAATTTACATTTGATGCAGTCTTTAATGTTTTTCTTAATTACTGAATATGCTGTTGGAATATAAAACTCCTTTCTTATTATAGCTAGAAGTTTATATACACCTGCATGTTTCATTTTTACATGTAATTCTTTAATTATTATATCAGTTAATGAATGATTTTTATGCAACAAAATTGGATTTTTTTGATTAAAATCAGCATCTAAGTTTGCAAATTTACTCTTTACTCTAATTATATTGTTTTTATCAAGAAAAAGATTGAGTTGTGTGACCAAATTTGTTTCTTTATTATTTTTTGGGTTTATTAAATACTGATATGTTTCTGAAAAATTTTCTTGTTGATATTGCTTAAAAATGACATTACAACTTTCTTCATATGAGCATATTGCGTTTTGGTCACAATTGGAAAACAAAGTGGGGTTTTTCTCATGTACTTTAAGCTTTAAATTATGAATAAATTTTCTTACAAAATGTGAAACTTTAAATAGTTTATTCAATGAAGAAAACCTATCTAATTTAAATAAGGGTACCAAGGAAAAAGTTTGAATATTATAAATATTAAAATCTATATTGTTATTATTATATAAGGGATTTGGAACAGTGACCTTTAACCTTTCATTATTGTTATTTAATATAGGTCCATTTAAATAAAGTGAATTTTTTAATAAAACCTTATATGAAACACATCGAGTAACATAATCACTAGGATTCTGAGATCCTTCACAATGATGAAAAGTTATCGGGTGTTTTTCACATGCAGTTTCAATAAAATTCAGCTGATTATTTATAATGGTTCCTTTTCTTTCAATTTTGTTTAATTTTTCAATTTTATTTATAATCCAATTCAATGTTACCATTGAATCAGTATATAAATGTAATTCATTTATTTTTAAAGGTGTGAAAGTGTTAGTTAAATTGTCAAGCATTTCTATTAGACACTGAGCTCCAAATTTTACCCCAAATAGCTCCAAAACTGGAATAGATCTATTAGTATTTTTGTTTGAAATTAATTTATTTTTTGCACATAAAAAATGCAGCTCACTATTATCTGTATTTTGTAAGTATAAGACACTACCATAAATGTCTTTACTAGCATCAGTAAATGCTATAATATTATATGAAGAAGCATAATCCCCAATAAATCTTTTTAATTCAGGTTTTTTGCTTTTATTATATTGTGAGCAAATATTTTTATATTCTTTTAGTAAATTACTATTTAGTTTTGTGTCCCATGTTATATCTTTGTTATTTTGTAGTTTATGTAAAAATAATTTAGCTCTATTCTTCCCAGGAAGCCCAATATTTAGTGGGTCAAATAGACCATTTATAGTAGATAAAATAGATCTCAAAGTGTTTGCTTTTGGATCCATTTCATTATTTTTATTATACAAGGTATCACTATGAGTATCCCACATCATTCCCAATAGTTTTACGTGATCATTTATAGGCTCATCCACACTACTATTATTGTCTAACTCACTATAATTTAATTTTTTAAACTCTGGTGAATTACTATGAAATTGTTGCAAATTGAACCCATAATTGTTAAATATTACATGAGACCTATGATAAGCAAGAATAATTTCACTTTCAGAAGATGAAGAATAACCTAAGTTATCCATATAAGACAGGTTATACAACATCTTCCTAAGTTCATATTCAAACTCATCACAAGTATGAACATGCAATATTAATATTATGTAAAGTGCTACCATGAGAATGGAAGGGCTACATCTAATACCAAACGGAAGTCGCATTAATTTATAAGAAACAATACTAAAATCATTTTCTTTTATATTTTTGAACCACAAAAAATGGAATCTTTCAGTATCCTCAAAAGGCAATTTAATATTGAGAAAGGCTCTCTCCAAATCGAATACCAGCAGATACTGATTGAACCTAAGTAGTGTTAATGCTATATCTAATCTATTATTTAAATTAGGTCCTGGTAAGCTAACATTATTATGTGATAAATTAGTTTTTTGGGTTTTATCGCATAGGTTCGACAAATATACAATTCTGCATTTTGTTGTTTCTACGTGATCCCTAAATACTGCATTATGAGCTAAAAATGAAACATTATTATTATTTTTTACTGTATTTATTTCAACAGGTTGAATGATACCTTGGTTAAGTTGGTCAAAAATGACATTATTATATGCTTCTAATTTTAGAGGCTCTTTTTTATATTTTTTAAGTATTGATTTCAATACAGAATTAGCCAAATAAAAATTATTTGGCAAAAATTTTATTAATTTATTATTCCATAAACAAGGCATAATCAACCGACCTGTATCCATATCTACATGTGTATTTGTAATCAAGTATTTAATAAGTTCCATATCTAACTCTGAGAATTTTTTAGGACATTCAAAACTATCGTAATTTAATAAATCATTTAAATTTTTATTTACTAGATCATCATCCAATTCTATGCTAGTATTATTATTTTGAGCTAGAGATGAGATAAGAGATGAGATAGAGTAATCCATTTCTAGTCATTCCATCTTATTTTCTATTTTGACATTTTTTGCGAGCAAATCGGCTTGTTCTGTGAATTTCTTTATATACTTCAAATATGGCAAATTTTTTATTAATTTATTCAAGTCCCCAGCTAATAAGATTCCTAAAGAAGTGTAATATAACAATGAACTGTTATTTGTTAACCCAAATGAGCATGCATTTATTGGTAGTATGTGGGCTCCATTCACACCTAATAATATATGGATTTCCTTATTATTCTTATGTCTTAAGTGCTTTTCAGCTAAAGGTATGTTTTGTTCATTGAAAGCATTTAAAATTTGGGGGGAAGGTATATTCACTCTGGTTTGTATTGTAGGGACTACAGCTGCAACAATACTGTTATTTTTATTATTTATTTTTATATCAACTTCTATAATAGAAGTTTTGTAATATTTGCTTTCATTGAAACCCTTTACATTAAGCATTATTTCAGACTGTACAACTTTATATTTAATTTTTTGTGCTACTGTTTGAGATATAAAATTTATTTCAGACCCAGAATCGTATAAAACCCGCAAGTCTTGGTTGTTATTGTTTTTATTTATACAAGTTGTGGTGAAGGTAGGAAGGGTGATGTTTTGAGTGCTGGTTACATTTAAGGAACTTAATAACAAACAATTTGCTACTTGTTCTGAAGATGGGTTATCTACAGGTGTAACATTTAGTTCAACAACATTGGTTGATGTTTCTGCTTGTGTATTATTTTTATTTTTATTGTTTTTTGGTTTTTGAGTTGGATTAGGTCCACTTAGTTTTTTAATACATAAAAATGCTGAGTGCCATGAATTACAATTTCTACATTTATTACTAAATTTGAACTTACAAGTTTCAATTTTATGATTTAAATATCCACACTTAATACAACCTCCCAATTCTTTGATTTTTTGCAATTTGGATTCAGGTGTTTTGAAAGTTGGGCAACTATACAATTTATGGTCCATACAATCTGATGTTTGTAATGTCTGACAAATGGAACAACCCACCCTTTTTGTTGTTTCAGTGTTTGTTTTTTGTTTTTGATTCACATCAATGTTAGTAGCTAAAGCTACTGTTTTTTTCTCAAATTGTGATGTAGTTTTAGTAGTGTATGTATTTGCATTTGTTTTTGTATTTACTAACCCACTCTTCCCAATTCTATTATGAACTTCAAATGCATTATTTAAAATTTCATCTAAATTTGGATATGTATTATTTGTAATGTTGATATATTGGGTTTGATATTGTTCTGGCAAACTATTCCACAAAAAGTATTGACAAATCACCTTACTATTTATTTTTAAGCTATCTACTTGACTTTCTATCAATTTGGCATCACTGATCCAAGTATAAAAATCATTGGTTAATTTTAATTTTAAAAGTTTTTCAATAACTGAATATTGTTGTAAAGACTTGTTGCTAAAGGCACTTTTTAATAAGTTTTTGGCCATATCATAATCCATGTCTGCCATAGGGCTTTTTTGTATTAAAATTTTTGCTGGACCTTTGAGTTGTTTCATTAGACAAGAATGTTTAGCAAATTTATTGTATTTCTCTCTATCCATTATTTCTTCAAAGTTTTTTATGAACCTATCAAAGTCTTCAGGCTTTCCATCAAATTCAGGGAGCTGGAGTTCGGGTCGTTTTAAACCAGAGAAACCAGTTTCATTATGATTATTATTAGAAGAAATATTCTGCATAGGACTTATTTTATTTTCAATTTCACTTATGAGAGATGAGATG
>JABUQX010131489.1:0-17055 GCA_015478945.1 Trachelipus rathkii
TATTGCAAGGATGTAATAAGTGTAATTGAGTGATGAGCTATAGAAACTTAGCAAGTAGGATGAAGCGTAAGGATAAAGCATAGGGCAGCAGTCTATTGAATTACAGTGCAAGGTAGTCGTCGTTTCGCGCATGAATCCTAGGAGGAGTGGGACTGCTTCAGCGCGCCGGATAATTTCGTCTCCCAAAGAACTCCTTGGATGGATCTTAAAGGATCTTCCAAGCTGACTCAATCGAGCCCAGATCTTTATGGATAAGATTTGCGTGCGCTTTTCTGAACTCTCATGCCTAGCCGAGCAGAGAACGCTAGACCATCAAAGGTAGACCTCGTGCTCAACAGCCTATAATTACCAGATGCTCTGACCTCGGCAAACCAATGGGTGGCTCCTGATGCCATGGGTCTCCGTGGGCTGGGCCGGGAAGTTTTGGTCGGCTCTTTGGTGACGGTTGGATTAAAATTTATTGTTTTGAACACATACCTTGGAAGCTGGGTCTAGAAAAAGCCTGGATCAACAATAATTACCATTGACTTAAAAGCACACTTACCAAGTAAGAGGGGTTAAGTCAGACAACAGGAACCATCATAAATTAAGTGTATTGCTATTTTATATTGCTCTGACATCGATATGGTAATTAGGAATGATAAGGCTACAGGAACTCAGGGGAGAGTTAACCCGATATAGAAGATATTTGGAAATCGGAGTCTAAGAGGACCCACATCAGCACTGAAGCTCTTCTTTTCAGTGAGGACTTACAAGCATTCTGGCCGGTTCGCTCCTTTCGAAGTTGCGAAAACGGCGCGTTATTTTACTTAAACCAGCAACCTGCTCCATGTATATCCGAGGGGAGCCCGGGCCTCTTCTTCGTACATCCCCACAACTTGAACAGATGAGGGAGTAATGTTGATAAACACAGGCCTTTCTAGCTCATTCCATGCTTCACCAAAAGTTACACGCCAAAGTTTCCAGGTGTTTCTCTTAAACCTGCAAAGCACCCTGGAGGCAACACAGTGGAAGTTAGGCCAGTAATAAAAGTGTTCTCTAAATTTTAACGTTTTCCAGATGGTGAGTCTTAACGCTTCAATATGGTGGCGCGATGCATTGTCATCTAATGCTAATGTTATACCGCATCTTTTTATATGCGATATCCGAATTAGCGACTATCGATGTGACCTGGTGCACACGGAATGTGAGTCGGGGAGGTCTGCCGGAGGTCGCATGTGTAAAGTATCTGACATGCGATACATTCGTTCGTCTAACAATAAGCTTAGCAAACGGTAGACTTTCCCTTAATCAGCTCTGTTGGTTGCAGCGTGTTAACAGCCTGCTTTACAACACGAGGGTGCGGGTTTCGCAAACTCCATATAGCTATATATATATAATATTATATTTGAAGTGTTTTATTTTATATTATCTCCTATATATATAATATTGATATATATAGTATATAATACATATATTACAAAAAGATGACTCATACCTAACTATATATATAATATAGAAGATGCATTATTCATTCATAATTGCATTTAAATATATCGTCATTTGTACAATGTGAGTCAACCGAACTTAGGCCAGCCATGTGGTGACTCTGACCCGAGTGTGAGGCTGGGAGGTCTGAACCATGCCTTTTCTTTCTGGAAGCATAAGCTTTCAGAAAGCAAACGGTAGATTTCCTTTTAACTCAAAGTTGGTCGAGGCCAGTGTTAGACGACTCCCCTGCTTACCGCGATGGTGCTTGGTTGCAACCACTTTTCTATACCATCTCTTACTACCTATTGATATTATATAATAAACTATACCTATGAGTCTATACTATATGTATGATAATAGCTATATAGTAATATATTATTATGATATACTGTTCAAATATTCAACTTTATAATTTATCATATACATTGTACAGCTATATATAATTATAGTATATCACTCTACGAAACGTATTTTATTTGACTCGCTTTAAGTATTTTTAAACTGTATTCACAAGAGAGATGAGAACGAGCCGTTCCGCGAAATCATCGGATGGAGTAGTCTGTTTAGATTTATCAGGGATTCATGTTGATTCAACGGAGTAAACACGCTTGGACGCGGGTCCGCACTGCTTACCTTACTCTGAGGACTAACTTTACGGTAGAGAGGTTTGTCGATTATTGTGAGAACTACGTAGTGCCGTCTCTTTGGCTTTGTTTGGATCGCTACACCCGAGAAGCATGTCAGTTAATTTGTTTAGCGATCTACGAGGAACGGATTGGCTCACTAATAATTGTCTGAGAGATCTTTGGAGAGAGACTGTCGGCGATTCTGATTGGCTTAACCCTGGGATTGCAGAAATGCGCTACCATTGGCCTACTCCTAACATGATTTCAGAATGGATAGATTTTAATATTTATGAATGAATAGAAGCAACCTTTCGTCTCGTTGCATGTCACCATAGAGAACCTTTCTCCTTGTTATTTGTGGTGCGAGACTACCGTTCTCACTTTACACCTAACAATGATATGATCACTAGGGAGCATTCGATTCCTGGAACGAGTAACTGAGTCCCTTAGCTAAGTGGGATTAAATTAATTATATGAATTTGCCGCTTAAGGAAGGCGGAAGATCATTACGGCAAGTTTGAAACCACAACAGAAACTCCATCTGCTAAAGAATTATTTCATCAAAGGAACGAACCTCATGCCAAACGCGTCTGAGGTTTCTTCAAGCAGTATTGACATTTAGCTTAAATTGCGAAAATAATATAAATTATAATTATCTTTAGATAAAGATAAGTGTTGGACACTGGCATGTACCTTGGAGGCTTCGCCTTGACGTTAGATGACGCGGTATTGGCCTATAAGACACATAGCAGATTTAGCGTGCACATAAATACAGCTACACCCTAGACAAGCATCTCATGTCAATCCACCAACTCCAGCATTCAAGGTTGAGACTTGGAGTGATTGCATCTCGAGAGAGTTGTGGATATGCGGTCAGCGCTGAAACTCGGAAATCTTTAAAGAAGTAGAATCTTAATTGACATCATTGTGGAAAAGACGGGCTACAAGTTCAAATGGGCTAATTGCGGTAGGTGGCTAAGTTTTTAATTCATTTTGTCGCAATGTATTACAACGCCAAAAATTCTTTCGCAAGATCTAGGTAACAAGATGTAAGTAGTATCGAACAGTGACATTATCCTGGAGGTTAAGCAGAGGTCTGGTTACTGGGTGGCGGGTAGTGAGTCACATAGGAAGTAAAGTAGTCTCTTGGTGTCGTGCTCTTCAAGGAAGGGAAGTTTTATTCTTGCACGGCGTGTCAACTTTCGCGCTTTGACGGATCTGCGGTCGAAGCTTGCTCGGAGTGTGTTTGTGCTAAAACACTGGATTTTGTTGCAATGTCTCCTACTTACTAGAACCAGGCATCTAACTTGGGAATATATTGCAGAGATGAACTACAAGAGGAACGAAGATACGGTCCCAGTGGGAGCACGTATTTGTGCTGCGTTCTTTTGGCAATGTAGGAATAATTTGAGTTCGTCTGGGCCACATTCCACACAGCAGAGTGCCACAAGCAGTTAGAGCAACCAGAGGAGTTGGCGAGAATCACAGCGTACTCTGCAGTTCGCGCACCGTCTTAGGTAAACATCGCGCATCTGGATATGGGAGATCAAGACTTGAGAGCTGCCAGTATTGTTAGGACTAAGACACTTCTTTAGGGATAACTAACTATTTTCCGTACCATCGAAGGAAGTGGATTATTTTACGAATCAAAGACCCCATTTATGTGGTGCCTCCTGTGGAGGTTAGGGATTGCTGAAATGCTCTGGTCTTCGTAGGAACACGACTATAGAGCACGACACGAATACATAAGCAGCTATAACTGAGTGGACGGCTAGTGTGTCCAGTAACATATGGGTAGCAGAGTATATAACACAAGAACTGATATTATAGGATGGGATCCCCAGAACAAACGTAAGTGGTAATCGCAAGCCGTAGGTGTGTAACGCTGTCTGTCTCTTTAACTGTACCGAGCTATCTTTGGTCCACATTCTTTAGTAAACTTGCAAAACGCTAATTTGGGGTTGGTACGAGTCCATCATGTTGCCTAATTTCAGAGAATTGAGATTTAAGATTCGAGGCGACTGATTATTTGACAATTGGAGGCTACGCGATACTTGGAAGTCTCTTCACTCTAATGCAACTAGAGAGGGCACTGGGGGCTGTACTCTCGCACGATATATAAGGGGGCACGATAGACTTTCTGTAACAGGAGAATAGATCTGCGCCAAAGGACCCGCAACTTTGCTTTCTCAGGTGCTATACGACCAAATTGACATTCCTATTCCATCGGGATTACTTAGTATGTAAACTCGAGGCGGGTGCAGTAAAACGGTTTAACAGAACAGGCAACAGCACAAGATTATATTCGCATTAAGGTGAATGGTAGAACATTAGTTTGATGGGTGTTAGCGTACTTTGGTTACGGAGGACGAGAGTATATGGTCGATTTCTCATGCATGTGAAATCTGTTCATCGTTATGATATTTTCATTCTCATAAGATTTTCAAATAACAGCATTATCTAACTGATCAAAGGCCTTCCCGTGTCCGCATGGAAACTATTGAGTAATTCTGATTTGGGTAAGGTCTGAGCACTAACGAGGACGTATAATCAATTGTTCGACCGCCTTGTGGTCGACTACAGGGCCAGACTAGATCTTTCTGTTCATTGCAGCGGCAGTGCAACCACACAAGATAAGTCAGTTACCACTTTTCTTAACACCTGCTTCGTTTATTATGAGAGTGGGGTCCCTTCATACTTACGAATAGGCTCAATCACAATTCTTTAGTCATTCTTATTTTTTCTCTACACGTATAAGTGTATTGTGGGGACTTCTCTCACCTGGCCCTGTATAATATTAATTAACCCATTTAGTTACCATCGTGTAAAAAACTTTACAAACTAACTATAATAATGCAAGCGAAGGTACATTAATATATGTAGAGTAACCCTTATTGAGATGGCGATAGAAACTTAAATCACATCTACTCAACCCTCGATACCTGACATTAAGTTCAATCAAACTGATAATCCCGATACTACCTTATTATTATTAATCAACGTAATCTACATTCTCTTCACATTGTTTAATTGGCGGTGGTTTACGTAGTGGTTCCTACTCTAGCAAGGTAATAGCAGTTGCAGGGCCATCTTGATCCGTATAAAACTGAGACCAGCACCGCGATGTGCTCAACTTGAGCGGAGGATCTTCCACTCTATCGGATAAGATTTGACCTGGAAACAAATTGAAGAGACCTCGCTCCTGGCACGTGAAGAGCTAAGGTTAGTTGCAGGCGTGTTATTTATCAATCAAGGTTTGGTGCGAGTCAAGCCTGAAAATATGAAGGGAGAATATAAGGTGAAAAAAGAAAACAGCTGCGTTGATAAAAGGAGTGCTTCAGCGATGCTCACAGTAGGGTGCTCCCTGGACCTTGCATACGTTCGAAACGAGATTTGCGAAATGACTTACTCAGATTGGCAGCCACTGGGGACAAAATAGGTGAACTGTTCACCATCACTTTTTCCTCTCTCTTTTAACACCCCCAACCGTCTCAATTTATCTCAGATTTTAGCTAGTCTGGAGTTTTGAATGATTAGTCTGGTCACCTATTGTTTCTGGTTCTTGGAACGGGTTCATACCATCCGTGGAATTACTTCTCAGGTTGAGGACGGTACGAATACTTTTGAGAGACGAGGCCGTACCAGTTTAGGGCAATATACGCAACATCAACGCGGAGGATTCGCTAGAACGATAATATGTAGTAATGAAGGAGTTCGTTCCTAGACAATCTTCCCGAACACTACGTACAATTGAAGACAACAGTGGAGAGGGCGGGCCTGAAAAGAATCCGATACAGTCGATTTGGTCTTATTCCCTAATATAGAAAAACGTACCATTCGTTCGTTCTTAATGAAATCTCGAATGTGCATAGTGACTTCAGTATCCATGTGGTCGCCTCGCAAACAGGATATAGTACTCTGGCCAGGGTTCGGGACGACTCACCGATAAGTGATTTACAGATATAACGATTTTCTTTGCCTGTGCGGTCTAACAAAGTATACTTTCGCGGCTTTTTATACACTGTATACGAGCGGTAGAGTGGGAATTGGGCTGCGACTTCAGAAATATGGCATGAGTGCAAACGTAAAAGGGTAGGAGAAAGCGGAGCATTCCTTGGAGGAGCTTAGACTAACATCAGGAGACAGTGAACCTTGGGTAAGTGTAGAGTGCAATTTAGTCGGAATTAACATCTATTATTTTGCTTACGTGCTCCTGATAGGGACTTCTTAGGGTCGCGTAAAAAATACATAACACCTAACATTTACCAAATCTAGTATTGTTATTATGGTCTTTTGGAGGGAAGTCCTGTTCCTATGCTTCGGTGACGCTTATTTGCAATCCTGGATCTGCGGGATAGGCACCGCACAATTACCGATTCGACATTTTGTGGAAGTAGGGGCTTGTGGGGGATGCGGATCAATCTGTCAGCACACGTAGCTTCTCATCGGTAGGCTGCGTTTCGGATTTCAACGGGAGAGGCAGTGCTGGAGGAAGCCCCATGAGCGTTTAATCGGGCAGGTAGTGGCTCCACATGCCACTCCATATCGAGGCATTAGGGTCAGTAACCGATAACTCTTTTATTAGGCTTTTCAAAGTGGATTATAAGGGGAATAGTCATATATTCAGTTTCAGATTACCATGCATGTATTATATATCTAACTGGGCTACTTCTTGAGGGGTTAGATACTCTCACCTGTGTATATATTTGAGGTGGCATACTACTATTACGGAACGTATATTAGTATTTATGAAACTAGTTATATATCGTATCGTCCCTTAGGTATATTTATATATGGTTTGTGAGTAGGTACCTGGACTACAGTGTCAGCCCGGTGGCGGGTTTCTTAATTCATGAGCTCTTTGTCGACTCTCTAAACACAAACTTCGCGCATATTTGTGAGCAGGCGTTTTTGGCTGAGAAAGTGCTTGAAATCACGTACTGCTCAAAGAAGAACCGCGTCGGGGGTTGGTTGGCACTAGTGCGAGCCCACGGTCCGTTTGCGTGGTCACTCACACCTGCGTCTTCTCGCGTGAGCTTTGTGGCACCGGTGCTGGATTCCACAGCGGTTTCTACTACCATAACGCACTAGGTGGGGCGCCAACCCGGCATCTGTCCCCCTCTATTAGACACTGTGAGATGGCTAAACTTCTTGTTGGGTTACCTAATAGTATGTTCAGGCCGGAATTTTTTTTATGGGTTTGCTCGCTAACGAGAGAAAGTTTTGACGAAATTCTAAGGACCCAGATACTTTTTTGCCGCCCGGCACCTTCCGAACATATTGGGGACGTGAGCGAAGGGGTTTCAATATAAGATGTTGTTGGCTAATGTTCACTACCATTAGTAGCTCGTGAGTGTTCGTTGGTCAAAACTGGGACCGGGGTGCATCACAGGTTTCAACAAAGCACACCGTCTTGGGCTAGAGATCTAGAGAACCCTGTTTTTCGAGGGCCGGAAATATATCATAATTTCTATCTTATTCTCAACAAAATTCCTGGCTTTCTAGTAAGTGATAGCTTTATAATTGGAGAGGTTAATGTAAAATCATTTTCAAGATGACTTCCCCTGTCGATTTGGGTGAAAGTTGAGGGGAGTGACCTGATTTTAGCTGTAACAGCAATTAAAGATGTGTTATTATATAAAATCTTTACAAAATAGGAGATTTTCACAATCTCTTACGGCACTCTGACTTTTCTTTGATAAGAAACAATCTTCGGACATTCTGACAAAAGCACTGATCGTGGGGTTCCTGGAGGGGGACATTGCGTGAACGGCAATCCATCGGCACGCTCGGGGAGCACCACTTTATGTTGCTGGCTAAGTTTTGTAGGGCGCTTACGGCTCAGGGTCATCCGTGTATTTAAGTCAATGAAGACGTTTGCATTGCGCCTACCCATTCTCTTTTATTATAAAGTCCATCACACGTCTAAAGTATGGCCGACTCAGTCTGTCACTTTGTACGATACATACCTTAGAATAAGCGTTATACCTAACTTAACTTATTACTCTCATAGCTATTTAGGTGCTATTTCAATATGTCGAGTAAAGTATGTTCCTTGTTGAATAATTCTTCTTATCTTACAATCACGCTATACACAGCCTTGTTGTTCAGGCGACAAAAGATCCTGTTCCTATAAACTTGTGTTCCGCCCTAAGAGCACCCCAATTTGCTTTTTTTCTCCTAATTTGTTCAAGTCATCTTGTACCCATTACTTTGCTTCATTATCTTTGGATTTAATCTAACTACTTATAACATTTCCATTCAACTCTCTACTTAGTTCATTTTTAAAATATTATACAAACATATTATATTTATTACTATCTTTATTATATCTTTCTCTCTTGTTTAAATAGTCAACATATATCTAAATATGCTAGACACTTTCCTCTCCAGTTTTGATGTTACATTTTCTTGCATGTTAACTCGTTTGGTTTCGAAAACGAATTTAAGGATGGCGTCATTCTGTTTTGTTTTTATTGTAGAGTTAATTAGGATATAAAGAATGTAGTAATTATTCACACGTTGAACAGTCTTTCACAAAATTGTTTCAATAACTCTCCTGAAATTTTGATGCTCGTGCGTATAGAATAGCTCGACAAATTAGATCTAGTCGGAATCTGATTACTCTTATCTATTTAAAAGAGGTACTTTTGCAACGGAACTATATGGACTAATTGATATGCTATTTTTGCAAATCATTGATTCAAGCACAGTGAAGATGGATAATATACTGTTTAAGAGGGGAGGAAGCCGTTACCTTTAGAGAGATCAGAGAGTAGCCTAATGATGATAGCAGAATATAGGAAAGATAAAGAGATTTAGTTAATATTGAAGCAGGAGCACACTGGAAGGAAATGACGAATCTTTTAAATTACTATATAAATGAAGGAGATCACTATGGAAGAAAGACGATGGCCAAGATATGTATAAGGAAATAAGTTTGTACTCTAAAGAAGATTATCGCACGCTTGACCGGAGATTAGCATCTCATTAATCCTTCGCGTCATCCCACATTACCTCAGGTGACGAGGGGTTTAATGGCGTGAACATAGAGATATCCGTTGACCAAGGCGGCAAAAGACTGCGCTTCATAAAAATTACCTGACTCTACATTCAAATAAGCAACGGTAATAAAAGACTACTATACTCTATATTCTCCTCGTCACCTTATCCATTGCGAAGATTCCTTCAGGGAGGGGGGTACTAACAAGTCCAGCATCATGCAAAGGGTAGTACTCAATTTATAATTGTTGCTGTAATCTAAATTTATATGGGTGGACAAATCTCTAATCTTATTTTTATTATTTTGTTATTATATTAGTTTGTGAAACACCATTTTGTATTTAAGAAATTTCATATCTAAAATATAGTACTGCTAGAATTGTGAAGCATAACTGAATGATTAACGCTGAGATTAGTAACTGTATTTTTGATTTATAACTGGCTCGAAATTATTAAGTACTAGTTCAGTGAACATAACAATCATCATCTGTCTGTATATTCTGAGTTATAATGTCGTTATTAACTATCAATTGAATGCTATTGTATTTCTGATTTTATGTATTCAATTATTATTTATAGCATTCTTTAATGACATAATTTGACAACATATGCAACTGATAAAACATTGCAGGTAGCTTAGAAGTTTCTCTCGCCATTCATAGTAGCTGTAGATACAAGTACCAAATACTTATATTTATTTATGATATTGGCCAGCATCTAAACATAAATAGTAAATTGTTTAGAGTGGTAGCTCAAATCAACATTTGCATTGATTTGTTCCTTCTTGGATACGTACATTCAGATCTCGATATTCGAGATATATGATTTTAATTTGGTAGTCGAAGCCCAGGTCTTTAAAGTTATCAAACGACGTACTCAGCTTTCAAATCCACATGATTAAATCCCTTAGGCGGCCGTAATTACGTGTAGTGTTTATTGTATTACTTACACATCATAAAACTAATATCGCGTCAGTCACGAGGGTCTGTTCCACTTCTTCATACAGTAAAAGTAAATGTTGGTGAAGTTAGTAGTACTCGGTACAATACATGATCGTGGTAAGAGCTTAGGTCGAACAAATCTGTAGTGCTATGCACAGTCTTAGCAAGATTATTATGTGTTTTCATCACTTTCAGACCCAGTAATCAACTCGGTTTATCTCGTTTCTTTACTTTTGAATAGCTTCTCTCTTCCGGGCTTGCACGAACAGCGATTAGACGAAGTAAAAAGAAAGAAGACTACTCGTTTATAAATCTCTTCCTATATGAATGGGTTGCGATTTGTCTTACATTCCGTAAATTCTCATTACAAATCTTTTGTAATTGTAGCTTCACACAACTTTCATTGATACATATCATTTCACAAGTAGCATAATCTAAAAACTTCTGGGGACAATGACACAACTTGCATAGAGCAAAGACTAATCTCCTGTTTTCTTATTATGATATGTGATTAGTAGATTAAAATGGAGATTTAGTTTACTTCCTATCAGCTAATATTATTACTTTACGATCCAATAAATAATTTTGATAAATAATTCAGAGTATAAACACCCTGTGATAGAAAATTTCTCCATCGTTTACAATCGTTGATAGCGTATAACGATGTTATTATTCAACATAAAGTGAAACTATTTTGTCGATGCCTATAGATGCTAGATCTATGAATAAGTAAGATCCTGAGTAAAAATCTTTTCTTTGTTTGTAGTGAGCTATTGAAAGTGTATGATATTTAACTATACTGTATATGTTATGAATTTCAAAGCAGATATGTTGTCCCAGACATGAAGAATTTTCACTGTACTTTCCCTCTCCTATATAACTTTATATGAGAGATCCAATGTGTACAACACGCAAAAAATAAGTTCGAATATTGACTTTCACTACTTGCAAAGACTTAATGTGCATATTAGAATAGATCATTTATAATATAGTTTGGGTAGAACTTAAAATAACATCACCGACAGAGCCATATTCCCTTGTATTAGATGCGGAGATCATTAGTTTGCACCTTATGTAAATTGAATGGATAAAATAGCGTCTATTCAATGTCAGGTGGGTTAAATTTCAAACATTGGGGAAAGAAAAACTTTAATTAGATAGATATGTTGAAAGATAAAGAATACTATTCTACTAATAGTAAGTACTATGAGTGGATCTGAACAAGATAATAAACGCTTGTACTCAAGCATCATAAAAGGATACATATAAGTAGATTAATATATTATATTTTGTATTACTAATATATTGACAGACTTTGGTTGCGACGGCTGATTGCTACAACTCATGATTATCATAAATACTGACAAGAAGTGAAGTGGCTGACATGTTCCATAGACATCAAGGAGGGAGTGAAAATAAGTAATCCTACGCTGTTAATATACATGTCACTACTAAACAACTTACTAAGTCGAACATTCTTCATAGGAATTTTTCGGTATAAGTATTCCGTTATGGATCTTCATTGTCGATGCTATTGCTTTCATAAAGACAACGAAAGTATGCTCTTAAAACGACTCCTGGCAGATGGGTACAGAATTTAATTCTTCACATCCGCTTACCTGCATAGTACGTTAGTTTAAAAATACAATAGCTTATTTCATGAGACAGTTGTTCCTGAAGTCTGGTATTCCTTTGGGATGCGGCAGACAAACAGATACACTCAACATCTTCTTTTATCTTATCATTTGTGTTATGCATGGTATGATATATTCATAGTAGCTTTAACTTCCGGTAGTTATACTAACTATATCTTTAATATACCGATATTAATTTTTGATATGGAGTCTTAAATGCAGGTAATCTAGTAGTTAGCTTTAGATTAGAGTCATTTCAAGTATGTTCTAGTAGAAGCCCATTTGTTGTCCACACTCGTGATTGTGTTACTCAATTCGCACTTACATTACCTGTTCCAATTATGTGTAATTTCTAAAAGGACATACTTTATCAAGGATGTACTATCAATATAATATGAATCTCTACACCGCTTGTGACCATCAGTGCGTTTATAGCATAAATACCTAGCTTACCCTGTATACAATTATATAATGACTTTAGGAGGAGTTCAGGATATGCCGATATTTTATTCGCGTTTTTGAGAATGCCAATTTGGCTGTATTGGAATATCGGTCAGTTGATTATTATATGGCCACAAAGGCTCATCATAATCAATAATAAGAGGTGCGTGGACATATTATCATCACTTCACTTATTTTTAAGAAGTAGATAATAAATGCTTTCTTACTAACGAATGAAGAATCTTTATAGATGAATAACTGACTCCTATAAAACGGGATGAAAATATTAGCCAGGTAAGTGACTATTGGAAACACTGAACAGGATCGTTTCTTTAAGCGTTCACAACATGTAGGCACGTCACGAAACTACATTAAATTACTTGAAGTTACTCTTAAATTCCTGTCCAAGCGGTTTATACAACTATCATTAATCAAATTGCGACTGACGAACCGACACCAGACATAAACTGTGTACCTTAAATCAACATCATCCGTAACTTCTGACCAACGAAGTACGGTGTCATGAATAACTCAACAATACAGAGATTATGGTCTTAGATAATACAATCTTAATTAAAATGACTTGACAACTTGATACTTGTTAGGCTGTCAGAAATATCCAGAACATTAGCCTGAACAACGATAGACTACTCTTGTCGGAGAGGAGAATTTTATTAGAAATCGCACCACATACTTACATTTTGGGAACTGTATATATATACATTTACGCCTTTTATTAAAAAGAATAATCTAAATGGTGGGATATTTATTAACTAATATATTAGAGGTAAAACACAAATTTAAATGCCATCCATTTTCATAATTTATAATTGTAATATCAAAAATAGGGTGCGAAAAAGGGGAGTCTAGTAATAAATGTATTGAGTTAATAAAGTATATCTTTTATCTTATAACATATTTGCTAGTATGCAATTCAAGATAGAATCTGGAGACAATATTTTTATTCAATTGCTTATAGGTTCCTTCTACTACAGCGGATGTATATAGCATGTCTGTATTTTATCTATAAACTCACATAGACTAATAAAAACTCAATTTTATAGTGATTATATCATATATACAAGCAAGCAATACAAAATCAAGGATAGCAAACATCAAGTTTTCAGTGTTTGATAATGAACAAAATATATTTTTATAGTTTTAAATTATGTGCTTGTTTCAGTAAATTAGTAAATTCCAGATTTGAATTTAAGAAAAATGAGCTGTACATAAATGCACAACTATACCACTTCTTGCTGGTGCCTTATTAACATCTTCACTATATTCTTTATTTATGTAAGAGGTTACACTGTCATTGTTAAGACTTTTATAGCAGAAACAATTGATTCGAAAGTAGTTTTGCTCTATCATTTCATTTAAAAAAAAGTTTTTTTTATTGATCATGTGTTTAGAAGCAACTCAAAAGCTGTAGAAATTGATTGAAAATTTTCGTTTCTAGCAACTGCAGTGTAGTAGAGTATATTTTTTTAGCAACTTTTACTAGACTCCTAGTTGCATTTAATTAATTAATATCATTACGTTTCCTCTACCTAATATTTTATAAATCCTCAGTTGCTTTTTTAGAGGCGAAAATTATTCCAAAAGTAATATGTCCTATTCTTATTCCTGGTAGTTTTTTTCCTATTCGTTTTTTTCTCATTAGTTTTAATGTTTTTTTTAGCTTCGTATTTGATATTCTTGACACAGTTGTAGGTGTATCGGTAAAAAAAATTTTTTTGCTACTCTTACTTGAATTTCACCCACCTAAAATTTCTCTTTAATATACTTTAAACGTCTGAAAAATATCATAGTCAATATTTTAATCATAAACGTATTAAAATTCTTAAAATAAAAATAATCTAAAAACTTTTAATAAATTTTAAAATTATATATATAAAATATTAAAGTTCTAAAAGCATCGTTTTTTGTTAAAATAATTTAATATTTAGGGTTAACTAATAGAAACAATAATAATTAATGAATGCCATTTTGGAGATTATAGTTATTCTCATCATGCGTTAATTAACGAAGATAACATATATATATATATATATATATATATTATATATATATATATATATATATATATATATATATATATATATATATATATATATATATATATATATATATATATATATATATATATATATATATATATATATATATATATATGGGTAAATCCAGTTTAAAAACACAAATATCTCAAAAACTACAACAGCTACCGGGAAAAGGAATGCATTGAATGCTGGTCCAATTTTAGTGCGGAAAATTGGCAGCCATGGGTGTGATACAGATGACTCACCATGGGAAGCTCTACCAACCCCACTGTGCAGTGGCTAACTTTTTTTCAGATCTGTCTTTAACTGTCTGGTTAAAGGGTGGTCGGCAAAGGGACCAACAGGTAGCTACTCTTTTTACGTTAATTGAGAGATTTTACTTCCAACTTCCTTTAAACAATGGCTTGCAACGGAGAACACGCAGATGCCCTAAGACACTTGTTCACCGTTTAAATATATGTATTTTAAGTTTGACGCACGATGGTCAAATGGTTTGCAAACAAAATGGTCCCCTCCAAAGTACAAATACAAATACAGGGTTCACCGTTTTACGTTTTTTGATTTTAAAAGAACGCTTTTTACTCTTTATCAGCTACCTACCTCGTCAGTGCATCATTTTTCTATCCTTTGCCGATCGCCTTTTAACTTTCTGGTTAAAGGGTGGTCGGCAAAGAGAACTAGCGGGTAGCTTAGCGTCTTTTTCATCAAGCCAAATTTAATACAAATTGAAAAGGGGCTTGAGTATTAATCTAGTTTTGAAGAGGACCCAATTTCCTCAAGTTGATATCGAGGAAATAATGGCTTCCTGTGTAGGAGGACGCTGGCTTTCCACCACACTGCGGTCATGTAGGCTTGCTAGCACCATGACAGGAAGCTGGCCGTGCCATGTCAGTTACAGACGATTGAGCCATCCCCCTCGAATACTACTATACACTGTTAGGCGTGAAGGGAAAGCGACTAAATCGTAGCTCCAAATATGTTGCTCTGAGTAAGATGAATCGAGACGGGCAGATCGATACTAGCAATAAGTCTCTAACGCATTTCGGACTCTATTGTTAGGCAATGTCGAATGAAAAGAGCAATGAAACTTTGGCGCATAGTGTGCTGGTTGAAAGTAAGGTTTGGTGGGTCGTGGAGGCAAAGTGGTCAGTAGGTGAAACGAAAAGCACTCCTCATGATATATATATATAATATGCTGGCTTAAAGCGGGTTGAATGTGAAAACTGTTTTATCTAATATCATGAGGAGGACTTTTTAGATCCTCCTATTGACTTTTTTCATGAATCACTGTTTTTAAATGTAAATAGATACCATAAATTATTTAAATTTTTAAATATGGTATCAAATTCAAGGAATAGCTCATGGTATTTCAACAAGCTTCATCACCACCGAAGTATTGTAAGATGAGAATAAGTAGTAACAATATGGATTAATAAACCTTTGCACTATATTCCGACTTCCTTACGTGATTTTTTAACTCTTTTACATTTTTTTTGGTGTGCAAAATGCTTTCCACTAATATGCTTCCGACCTTGACGTGTAGGCTTAACATTTCGGTTAGTTTTTCAAATCCACCCTGGTAACACCGCCAAGCCCATAGCTGCGCCGTATGGAACCAATTACACAATGGCTATATATACGTGCGACGTGCTTAATGCCGTCGCCAGCTTCCGGTTATAAATTATAACCGATCGTTATCAATATGAACTGGTCATAAATTTATTATTATTGGTCATTATTATTATTGGCTATTATTACACATTATTATTATTATATTTGAACGAAACACGTGTTATAGACTACGCACGTTGTTAGGATAATTTCTAAGGCCTAAAGGTCCACAGTACATTATTATTATTATTATTATTATTATATTATTATTTGTTAATATATTCCCATAATTTTTCAACGAATTGTTTCTTTATAACTCTGTTCTGATATATTTGCACGCGAGCTTCCTAGAGAATTGGTAGTTTGTCCAAAGGAAAAGGTTTGCCCCCCAGTTCTCTCAGGAACCTTAAATCGGAGTGTGGTGGCTTGAATTCCCAGAACCATCGATTGGAGATTTCTCACTCACATTCGGAAGATAGATGATTAGTATATATTTATGTATATAGTCTAGTTGTAAATAGTAAAATCTTTGTAATAATACACGATTTTCTTTCTTTATTAACATTACTTTTTAAATATGATTTGTTCCTTGATTTGATTTAAGTACTCTCATAATTTTATAAATTAATCTGTAACGTTGATAAGAAATTTAACCCTTTATAATTAAAAGTAACTCAAAATCATTGGCTTAGCTTGCAAGAGACAAGCTCGAGTTACGGCAATTGAGTCTCTTGAAAGGAAAGGAAACGTTTTGTGTCGGTAGAAATTAGTATTGAAATTAATTTGGGTTCTTTCTTTTATTTGATATATTTAAATGAAGAAACAACGGTATCCTTCTCAAATAGTTTCTTTTGCTATGCTGGATTGCCGCTAGCCAAGGTTTCGTGATTTTCTTAGGAAAATCTATACCTATATTCTTACCTACAGTTCTTACTGTGCTTGCAATGAGTGACTCAGATTCATCTAGACCTGCTTCTCCTGATCCTGCTGACCCAAATGATGTCATGTATCATATATATCTTGAGCTCCGTTGCTTAAACGATGGCAGCGTGCGTCAACATCAGCTACTGAACAGAATCGGTGATGAAATATCTCAGCTCCGTTCCTTAACAGAACGTTTCAATCTCTGGATAGATATTAGTGGACGTATCCTTTCAAACGTCATTACTCTTTATTTTTATACTAATTTCATGTGGTTTTGAAGGTAGCGTCAACGTCATAAGGGCCGCCGCACGTTCAATGCGCACCTATATATATATATATATATATA
>JABUQX010131490.1:0-20000 GCA_015478945.1 Trachelipus rathkii
CTGATACTTCGTTTAAATTTATCAGGTGTTGGGTGTTTAACCGTTTCGCATTTATCGTGAAACGCGCTTTTCGCGTTTTCGTGCGCCGCTTCCAATATATATATATATATATATATATATATATTTATTTAAATTTTTATTATTCTTTCTGTTTATTTATTTCATTATTTATTAAACTTAAATATTAGTAATTTTTTACTTAAAAACAAACTATCTAGGTTAGGTTTAGGTGTTGGGCAACCACAATCCATCTAGGTTAGGTCTCGGTTTTGGGTTGCAACGTTCCGTTTCGGTTTGCAACGTTTGTGCAACCACGATCCATCTAGGTTAGGTCGAACTTTACGGCTTTTTTAAATCAAGGTTAGGATAAGGTGTGGTTAGATAGACAGATTTAATATATATATATATATATATATATATATATATATATATATATATATATATATATATATATATATATATATATATATATATATATATATATATATAATATAACAGTTTCAAATCACAGCACACATTGCGTTTGTCTGTATACACAAATTGAGTCACTTTGTAGGCACCTACTTAAGTCACTATATAGGCTTGAGTTACCAATATATATATATATATATATATATATATATATATATATATATATATATATATATATATATATATATATATATATATATATATATATATATATATATATATTTAACTCTTTTGCTTTACCGTTATTCATTCGCGCATTTATTTAATTTTTTTTTAATTTAGTCACCCTTAAATTTGTTAGGAAATTAATAAAAAATTAAATATTAAAGGCTATTCTGTAAAGAATCATCATTTTCAAATTAGTTGAGTAATTAGTTCATAATATATATATATATATATATATATATATATATATATATATATATATATATATATATATATATATATATATATATATATATATATATATATTATATATATATATATATGACAAATTTTGTACCTTACGTTTCCTTGTTCTGCAACGTGAATCCATCTAGGTTAGGTTGCATTGCTATGCATCATTGAATCCGTCTGGAGTTAGGTTGCATTGCTATCACAGCAATGAATCCCACCTAGGTTGGAGTCCGACTGTACCCCCCCAAGTTTGGCTTATGATGACAGTATGTTTGGGTGCACCCAGACTTTATATATATATATATATATTTATATTTATATATATATCTATTTGTATAAATCTATCTTTCTCTCTGTACAACAATTGATTCACTTCCTGTCCAAACACATGTTTCCATGATTAGTTTATTGGCCAATTTTCCCTCTCTCTCTCTCTTACTCTCTACTTCTCTCTTTCTCTATATATATATATATATATATATATATATATATATATATATATATATATATATATATATATATATATATATATATATATATATATATAGGTGAAGGTAACCAATAGGGAAGTGAAAACTATAGACTTTTAAATAAACTTTATTTAGGACAAAAGTTTACTATTAATATGTAGAACCTAAAACCCCGTATTAAAACAAAACAAATCAAAAAAAATTTCATATTTTTTTAGTAATTCAAAGTAAAACTTATTTTTTGGTACATTTTAGCTGTTGCCAGATTTTCTAATGGGTCACGAGAAAAAAGAGAATTTTTTTACGTACACTTTAGTAATATTTTTATGAATTATACGAAAAAAAAGTTACTATTTTAAAAACAACTATAGACTTTTGAAAGAAGTTTATTTAGAATAAAATTTTCAATCTTTATATTGAGCCTATATAGAATGTATTGAAAAAAAAATGGAAAATTTTTTTAAAATAACTTTTAGAGACGCATGCTTGTCCCGGTTTTTTTTTGGTACCTTTTAGATCTTGCAACACTTTCTAATGGTTTGCGAGAACAAAACGAATATTTTTTTTGTATACTTTAGTAATATTATATTTTTTATTATTTTTTGGCGTTTTTGATTTGGCAAGAATTCTTCTAAACGGAAAAAATTCTCCACTTTCCCATTTGATTTGTCAATATTCTTTCAAACGGAAGAAATTTCATATAGAAATCTGGAATTTTGAATTTTTCTTCCTTCCGTAAGGTTGCTAGTTTTGTTAAATTTTAAGTTTTTTATTTTATAAGTTTGAGCGTCATGATATGTTGTAATGCTTTTATATTTCATTTCATTTTATTTTATCTTCCATCTATTATTATATTTTTTCTAATGAACTTCATTAAGCTCTATTATAAAATACAAATGCAAATATTATTTCTATTTATTCCTTGCTTGTCCTGAAAATTACATATATATATATATATATATATACTATACTATATATATATATATATATATATATATATATATATATATATATATATATATATATATATATATATTTATGTATATTATTTTTTTACTATATATATATATATATATATATATATATATATATATATATATATATATATATATATATATATATATTATATTTATTTATTTTTAAACTAATGGGAACCCCAAGGGTATACCGCACCGATGGCAGGAGTCGGGGTCTCTCGGCCTTCCGGGGAAAGACAGGGTAGGACTATTCCCCCCCCCCCCCCCCCCCTCCATTTAAGTAACCCCAAATTCCTGACCAAGTTCAAGCCCTTAATCTCTCCTCCGTATCGCCCTGCAATTTATATATATATATATATATATATACTCTCCTCACCTACTCTCTCTTTCTCTATATATATATATATATATACTATATATATATATATATATACATATATATATATATATAAATATAAAATATATATATATATATATATATATATATATATAATTTAGTTACCCTAAGAAAAACAATTTTCTCTCTATTCTAGCAACAAAATTGGTACAAAAAAAAAGTACCAAATAATTTGCAGAAAATGCTTGAACTTTCAAATTTTCAGTTTAGTCGCATTTCTGACATTGGAGAGGAAACATTTTTTTTTTTTTTTTTTTTTTTTAAATTATCAAATACTCCGTCTCCACATTATTATATTTCGGTCGCCTTCATCATTTCTCTTTCTAATTGCTGTCTCTTCCTTGTGTGTATATATATATATATATATATATATATATATATATATATATATATATATATATATATATATATATATATATATATATATATATCGTATTTTATATTATGGTTTAACATAATAAAATAGTATATGGAAATGAACACGAATTCTAAGTAGTTGAACTTACCTTAATCTAAAGTTCCTGTGGGTTTAAGTTATTAATAGAACTTCTTTTTCTCTTCTATGATAAAAGATATTATTATCTAGTTATTAACACTCTTTCGATCTCATCCTACACAGATTATGAAAGATGGTTTAATTCAAGCTCGATAAAAAAAAAAAAAAAGGGTGTTAACAGTTGTGACACTATAACAGTCATTATTTGTCCCAGACGCAAAACTAATGTCTCAAATAAAGGAAAGAAAAAACAGGTATTTTACATGTTAAGTTTCAAATTAATATCAAATAAAAGTTTAATTACAAAATGAGTTTAAAAAACTGATCCACATCACATCAAAATTTAGAAAATACTAATTCACCGGCAATGTAATAACAATAGAGAAAAAAACTGATATATATATATATATATATATATATATATATATATATATATATATATATATATATATATATATATATATATATATATATATATATATATATATATATATATATATATATATATATATATATATATATATATATATATATATATATATATATATATATATATATATATAAGACCCCAGCCTCACGAAAGCATCATGCATGTAACTAAAAGAATTATAACAGCTACAGGAAAAAAAATACCATTTTTGATTTTAGCAAGCAATTTCATCGATGAAACAAAAAAAAATATATTTTATTCTAATATTTATTAATAACACCTTAAATACTAGTATAATCTTAGACCTGGCAAGCGTACGGTGTGATTGACCTTGAATCCTGCATTACTTCACAAGAGCAAGAGTTGCCAAATTGTATTTTAAATTATGCTTTAGAGAAAATTTAATTTTTTCTTTATATCCTTTTTAGGGGGTTCGAGCCGACGGAGGGACAGAGGGGGGACGGTAGGCCGAGAAACACCGACTCTTGCCATCGTTCTTGTTTACCCGTGGGATATCCTTTAGTTAAAAAAGAAAAAAATTCAACATTTCAGCACCTTTGCGTGCTCACTCCAGGAGTAGGCGAGCTTCTTCGTATTCTCAGAAAACAGTAATATCATACAAGTTTTCCATCATTTTTAATTATTTTAAATTTTTCAAAAGCGTTATTTTTTTTTAATTTCATGGATAAAAATGTCTCCTGATTAATAAAATGTTATTTATTTTCCTGTAGTTGTTATAGTTTCTAAGTTACATGCATGATGCTTTCGGGAGGCTGACCATATATATATATATATATATATATATATATATATTTATATATATATATATATAAATATATATAATATATATATATATATATATATATATATATATATATATATATATATATATATATATATATATGGTCGAGATTTCTGTCTAAAGCTGACATCATGTCACTAGAGAACGGCAGCACCTACAGTAAAACAAATTATTTATTTTGAATTAGTGGAAAATTTTAGAGAGGGGCTTTTAATTTTTATTTTTTATTTATTTATTATTATTTTTTTTTTTTTTATTTTATTCATCGGAAATATTTAGAAGTTTTCCCCATTTGGGGTCGAGCTGATGGGAGACAGAGGGGGGGACGAAATCGGAAGTCCGAGACCCCGACTCCTGCCATGTTTGCTGTTTATCCTATGGTATTCCTTTAGTTAAAAAAAGAATAATTTTACTTCCTTTTCCACTTTGGTATTACTTTAACTTTGGTATTACTTTAACTAAAGGTAAACCGCAAAGATGGCAGGAGTTGGGGTCTCTCGGTCTCTCTGTCCCCCGTCGGCTCGAGCCCCCTAAATGGGGAAACTCCTTTTTAAATATTTCCGACAGACAAATGCAAAAAAGCAAAATTTTTCCTTTGATTCCAAATATATAGTGTTTTGCTGAAGTCACTACTGCTACGAAACTTCCAACCTTCTATATATATATATATATATATATATATATATATATATATATATATATATATATATATATATATATATATATATATATATATATATATATATATATATATATATATATATATATATATATATATCAGTGATTGTTTTTCGAGATAGGAAAGGGAGCGAGTGTCTCCTGTATAATTTGAAAGGGGTACAGATCAGAGTGAAAATATCTCTTGCTCATCTTATTTCGATAATATATATACTCATAATATTTAATTTTGATTATAACAAATATAAAATATTTCTCGAATTTGCTTCAAAGTATATATGGAAAGTTAGAAAAATATAATAATTTGACGCTATTTTGTAACATTACTAAATACCAAGTTCATAGTAAAGACCAACGAAATGAAGGAACTTGACTAAAATCTTCTGCCTCCTTTTGGGCGGAATTTCAATTTAAATACGGCAATCTATTTGCCAGAAGCGTTATGACGTGTATAATGAATGACAAAGAGAGAAACTGTCTAAAGGGAGGCAAGCGATGGTGTTGAATGTAAAATTCACGTTCCAAATTCCATAGAAAGGAGGCCCGTATGGAACAAATGTTTGATGACTTTTAATATATATATATATATATATATATATATATATATATATATATATATATATATATATATATATATATATATATATATATATATATATATATATATATATATGTATATTTTTTATATATATATATATATATATATATATATATATATATATATATATATATATATATATATATATATATATATCGTTGTATTAGTTATAGCTGTAGTACAGTATTTACTTGCAGTACAAAATTTTGTAGTTTACCCCACATATTCAAACTTATCGACGACTACACTTGTTTTGACATTATATATATATATATATGTTGCTTGAACTCAAAACTCAATTGATGCAATGAATATTCCCCAATGATGACTCTAACAACAGTGCATACTGGTAACTTTTACTATCAAGAGATTTAATTGTAAATTTGTGAAGTTTCCAAGAGTTCAGATTTAAACTTTCCCTTTATTATACCTGTTGGAATGTCTGTCTCTCATTGTCTTTATTGTGACATTAAAAACTGAACAGACTCTTCCTTCAGATTGACAGATTGGAATATTATTTTAATAAATACTTGTACAAATTAGGGTTGTTTAGAAGGTGTAATCAATCACTTTTCAGCAAATTGATAAAGTAACTTATAGATGAATAATTTTCTTACTATCATTCACATTTCTCTTGAATCTTTCCTTCTTTCTTTCAAATTAATATTTATTGGCTTTTGTTTAGATAAAGACAACTTGATTTTCATTACAGTAATAAACTATCCTAAAGAATTTCTTTTAGTGTTTCAAATCTTTTATTCAAACTCTCTTCTCAATGATATTTAGAAATGTTTATAGGGATTCAGACAGAAAGGCTTGAAACTGTGACTGTGATAGCTCTTCAGTGTTTTCTCTTATTGTATCTTTTACTAACTGTTTCTACTCAATTTTATATTCTACCCTTTTTGCTTTCAATGATTTATACCAGGCCCTTATAATCAACGACTCTAGAGCTCTACTCAAGTGTTAATTGCAGAAAATCATAAAGGCAAGAATTAATATTTTTTATATAAGTATTTTTCCTGCTGTGCTTAACGATTGGGAGAATGATTTAAATATTGTTAGATATAAAGAATATTGAGGTTTTAATTTCTATTTTAGACTACAGAAATTTTTAAAAAATTAATTTTCCAAACACCTAAGTTCGATTTTTCTTGAAAGATAAGAAAAAAGCATATAAAAGGTATACGAAATGCGAAATATTAATATTGCCATCCACTGAGGGAAATGTTACTCCCAATTTTCACTCATCCTTATTAAATGAGTATATATTGACTCCTAAATTTATGAAAAGTATAGTACAGGTACTTTTGTGTAACATAGATAGATATGCAGTAGAGTTTTTTGAAGAAAGAAACTCTCTGGGGAGATTCTGTTTCTCGATAGAGGGCAATCCTTTGACAATGCTGTTAGGAATGAATTGTTATTATTGAAAAAAAGTGATGTCGTCTTTCTACATTCATAAGTTTGGAGTGTAAGTTTCAAACTAATTGATGATACATCATTTGGGGATTAAAACAAATGGGCGACAGGAAAAATGGTCAACACGCCATAAAAAAAAATTTCCGTACAGCCCGCCACAGGCATTAAGTTAGGTTAGGTAAGGTTAGGTTAGGTTAGGTTAGGTTAGGGTAAGTTAGGTTAGGTTAAGTAAGGTTAGGTTAAGCTAGGTTAGGTTAGGTTAGGTTAGGGTAAGTTAGGTTAGGTTATGTTAAGTAAGGTTAGGTTAAGCTAGGTTAGGTTAGGTTAGGTTAAGTTAAGTTTTGATGGATTCGTTTGGGAAACTCTAAATAACCAGAATTTTTTTTTTTTTTTTTTTTTTTTTTTTTTTAACGTATGGCGACCATTTCAGTTGTCGATCATATTCACTGTCGACCATTTGGGTAATATCTTCCATTATTTTCCATGGTTTCTCCCAACCCGTTCTGCTATTAAATAATAAAACTAATGAGAGCGATTAATGTGAGCAAATCGGAAACTCCATGACGTCACCAATCCCGCCACCAGAGGCCGCCAACTCCCAAATCTCAATAAGGGGAGGGGTGTTTGAGGGGTTATTTATGTGAAACTCAACTCTTGGCTTCTTCCAGGCTTTGTTAACTTGCGCTATTCTACAAAGCTGTTAAAAGAAAATATATTGTGTAAGTGTGTGTGGCGTGTGAGAAAAGGAGTGCCAACTGGTCAGAAATATAGGCACTCATGTGTAGAAGGGATGTGAAGATGTAGCGCGAAAAGAACGAACCAATGAAGCCCAGATCGTGTAAAGGGGGTATTCTCATCGTTAATAACTTCTTCGTCTAAAAAAAACATTTATTTATATGTTTAAATTTTGGAAAAGAAGAAAAAATATATTTAAAGAAATAAAAAAAAAAAAAATGAAACTTTTTTGAATTTTTATAAACTGAAATCCCTATTATGAAAGATTACAAAACTCTTTAATCCATTTTTATCCTTCTTTCTTTATCACTCTCCCCCATCCCACACCTCCCAATTTAAGATGGGAGGGGGTGAAGGGATGGGGGGCAGAAGAGAGAAGAGAATAGAAAAAAAATTGAACTGTTAATTGAAAATCTGAGCCTTTAGAAAATCAATTTTGCAATTCAAAATGCAACAAAAGTGGCGTGGAGTTTAAGAGAAAAGTTTCGCGCCAAAAAATTTCTTTCGCGCCAAAAAAAAAAAGTTCTTTTAAGTTCCCGCCAATGAAATTTAAATTTCCCGCCAAACATTTTAAAGTTTCGTTGAAGAAAAAAAAATTCAACAACATAATTTTAAATTTCATCCCAAGCCTCCTCACCCCAAGTATTTTGCATTCCTGCCAAGAAAAAAAGTAAAAATAGAATAATAGTAACTTCTTCCTGCAAAAAAAAAAAAAAAAAAAAAAAAAGTTTCCCCATTCAGCATTTAGAAGAAAATTTTTCACCCATTTGGAGACGCTTAATGGGGTTAATTTTTCGGATGTAAATATTTCATGGAACACGAGTTAAAATTTTAAAAAGAAAAATAATAATAAAAAAAGCTTACAAAGCAATTACTGATGCCAAAATTCTCTTACCCTTTTTAAAAATTTTATTTGTTTTATTTTTATGCTGTCAATTTTCATTGTTCATATTTCCTTTTTTTTTTTTGTTTGTTTGTTTTTTTTTTGTTTTTTTATAAATTTTCATTTTGTTTTGCGTTTTCTTTTTTTCCTTTTCTTTCATCGCTAATGTTTTGGGTGTGAAATACATACTTAACCTAACCATAACTAGATCTAATATATAACGTCAATAAAGGAATAAAACATTACCTAATTTAAAATTAAAATTATCTAATAATTTGTGGAGGTCTCTATTCTACAAATAATTCGCTTTATATATGAAAAGTGAAAAGGGTCTTTATATTATTATAATATAAATTAAAATAATTTTATCAATCTATTGCAACAGTGGGGCTAAGTCCCAAGCAGTGTTGACAGAGCATCCCACCGACGTGTATTAGGAATTGTCGACCTTTTAAATGACCTTCTTTCCCCACCACCGGAAGAGATAGAATATAAGAATAATATATATATATATATATATATATATATATATACACATACATATATATATATATATATATATATATATATATATATATATATATATATATATATATATATATATATATATATATATATATATAATACCTTTACCATCCACATGCATTAATAACTAAGTTATGGTCACACACACAATGCATATATTGCAATTTTATTACACAAGCAACCATCTTGTAAATGAAATAATTGTTATATATATATATATATATATATATATATATATATATATATATATATATATATATATATATATATATATATATATATATATATATATATATATATATATATAAGGGAGAGGCAGTAGGGGGAACACGCTGGGCGGGAGGAGAAGTCCACTGTGGTGGACCCCGTATCCCGTCTGCCATGCATTTGTAGCACAACGAAATTTGGAATAGGGTATTGTTTAAGTTTCGGTAAAATCCAATTTGCTTTTCTCAACCATCATTTTAACTCCAATCTTGATACCATAAATTATCAGGAAAAAAAAACTGCTAAATATAGCATTTTTTTTATTTATACTGCTAGATTTAGTTTTTTTCAACAAAATTTTTTTTTTAGTGAAAATCATTTATAATTCAATTAATTAATTAAAAAAGAAAAAAGAAAATCAATTTAAAGCATTTTTAACAAAAGTTTTCAGTGGTTAATGGATAAATGGAAAAGTTCTTAATAGCAGAATTTTGATATTTACATCATTTTCTACAAAATTAAAATAAATGAATAAATAAATAAAATAAATTCAATAAACTACTATCAAGATCAAACTAATATATATATATATATATATATATATATATATATATATATATATATATATATATATATATATATATATATATATATATATATATCCTCCTCACTCCTACAGGTCATTAAAGTATTCGAAGAATTTTGATTATTTTCATATTTCATCAGAAATTGAATGGTAATCTTCATCACCTAGGACCAGGTATCTTGACCACCACCACAAGTTAGTGTCTCTCTCTTTCCATATATATATATATATATATATATATATATATATATATATATATATATATATATATTTTCTTTTTAATATATTTATATATATTTGTATGTTTAATGTGTGTGTGTGGGGTTTTTTTCCTCCTCTCCTCTCCTCCTCCTCCTCCTCTTTCCATCTCTTTATATATATATATATATATATATATATATATCATATATGCTCTCATATGTTGAAGCCTGTATATGTATATGTATATATGTATATGCTCAGTATGTATGTAATATGTATGTATGTTGATTGGTATGGAGTACTGTTCTAGTATCTTGTGTTAGGGTTGGGGTTTAATTCCAGACATCTTTCGAATAGGATGGAAGGTGAAAACTTTACTTTGCTACTTTCTAGATTATTTACCTTTGCGACGCGGCGTTGGTGTTCTGTCACTTTTTATAGGTACTACAAAGCCAGGTTTACGAGGAAAAGTAGTCATAAGCTTTTCAACAAGTTTGCTTTCCTATGTCCTGGCAATTTAATGGATGCAGTGTCTTCATGTGAATATTTTTTCTAGATCAGCAATTATATTTGTTGGTTAGGTTAGGTTAGGTTAAGTTAGGTTAAGTTTTGATGGATTCGTTAGGAAAACTCTAAATAATCAGATTTAAAAAAAAAAAAAAAAAAAAAAAGTTCGACCATTTAAGTTGTCGGTCATTTTCACTATCGACCAATTGGGTAATAGCTTCCATCATTTTCCATGGTTTCTCCCAACCCGTTTTACTATTAAATAACAAAACTAATAAGAGCGATTAATGTGAGCAGATGGGAAATTCCGTGACGTCACCAATCCCGCCACCCGAGGCCGCCAACTCCCAAATCTCGACAAGGGGAGGAGTGTTTGAGGGGTTATTTATGTGAATCTCAACTTTTGGCTTCTCTCAGGCTATGTTAACTTGCGCTATTCTACAAAGCTGTTAAAAGAAAATATATTGTGTAAGTATGTGTGGAGTGTGAGAAAAGGAGTGCCAACTGGTCAGAAATATAGGCACTCATGTGTAGAGGGGATGTGAAGATGCAGCGCGAAAGGAACGAACCAATGAAGCCCAGATTGTGTAAAGGGGGGGGGGAATTATTCTCATCGTTAATAACTTTTCCGTCGAAAATAACAAAACAAAAAAACATTTCTTTGTATAAGTTTAAATTTTGGAAAAGAATTAAAAATATATTTAAAGAAATAAAACTAAAAAAAATGAAACTTTTTTGAATTTTTATAAACTGAAAACCCTATTATAAAAGATTACAAAACTCTTTAATCCATTTTTATCCTTCTTTCTTTATCACTCTCCCCCAACCCACACCTACCAATTTAAGATGGGAGGGGGTAAAGGGATGGGGGCAGAAGAGAGAAGAGAATAGAAAAAAAAAATTGAACTGTTAATTGAAAATCTGAGCCTTTAGAAAATCAATTTTGCAATTCAAAATGCAACAAAAGTGGCGTGGAGTTTAAAAGAAAAGTTTCGCGCCAAAAAAAATTCTTTTCGCGCCAAAAAAAAGGTCTTTCAAGTTTCCGCCAATGAAATTTAAATTTCCCGCCAAACATTTTAAAGTTTCGTTGAAGGAAAAAAAATTCAACAGCATAATTTTAAATTTCATCCCAAGCCTCCTCACCCAAAGTATTTTGCATTCCTGCCAAGAAAAAAAGTAACATAGAATAATAGTAACTTCTTCCTGCAAAAAAAAAAAAAAAAAAAAAAAAAATTTCCCCATTCAGCATTTAGAAGAAAATTTTTCACCCATTTGGAGACGCTTAATGGGGTTAATTTTTTGGATGTAAATATTTCATGGAACACGAGTTAAAATTTAAAAAAGAAAAATAATAAAAAAAAAACACAAAACAATAGTGCAGTGAATAATTCTTTTAAAATTTTATTTGTTTATTTTTCTATTTTCTGTCAATTTTCATTGTTTTTTTCCTGTTTTTTTTTGTTTTTTTTATTATTATTATTATTATTATTATTATAAATTATTCATTTTGTTTTGCGTTTTCTTTTTTTCCTTTTCTTTCGTCGCTAATGTTTTGGGTGTGAAATACACACTTAACCTAACAATAACTATATCTAACAATATATAACGTCGATAAAGGAATAAAAATTACCTAACTTAAAATTAAAATTAGCTAATCATTTGTGGAGTTCTCTATTCTACAAATAATTCGCATTATATATGAAAAAGGATTTTATATTATTATAAAAAAATTAAAATAATTTTATCAATCTATTGTCGATCATTTAATTGATCTGCTTCTTTCCCCATCACCGGAAGAGATAGAATACAAGAATAATATTATATATATATATATATATATATATATATATATATATATATATATATTTATATAAATATATATATATGTATACTAACTATATATATATATATATATATATATATATATATATATATAATATATATATATATATATAATACCTTTATTAACTACGTATCTATGCAATTGTTTCACGACTCCAAAGCTTATTTGCAATTTTGTCCCCTACAACTGCCACCATAGCATGAATGTAATTGTTATATATATATATATATATATATGCCATATATATATATATATATATATATATATATATATATATATATGCTATATATACTCTTCCTATATATATATATATATATATATATATAAGGTGAAAATTACGGTAGGGAATCCTTGTAAGACAATAGCATGCAGTGTCTTAGAGTGTATGCATCTCTGTAAGAGGCTATTGCAAACCTCCTGCATATCACTTTGCATTAATGGTGGCCTACTTCATACTTACACAATGTACATTATTTGAAAGTCAAGTGTTTGGCGCCTCTTTTCCTTCGCGGAGGAAAAGAATGCCAAACAGACAGGGATTATGATTGGTGCCTGGGTCAGGAGGGATATACCAAATCATACCAGGGGAGCCAGGAGATGTAGCAACCCCTCATGCACAATGAGGATGCCCTGCGTAAATTGTTAGATTGAACAAAGGCCGGCAGGTCTATTTAGGATAGGGAATTAGTGCATTATCTTATTAGTTAGTCTGTGAAATTCATAATAGTGCTAACGTTGATATATGCCCATCTATTACTTATCCATTGTTTAACGTGAAAATCATCTTTTGTTATCTAGCTATCACAAATAAAAGCCAACTACGAGGAAAGTGCTATAATTAACCCCCCCCTTTCTATGACTGTCGAAGTGATTTCAGCCTAGACGTCATTTGGTAACCCCAGGGCGACAGGGGGGCTAAACCCTAATTGGAGTCAGATACATTAATAGTGAAAAAAAAAAAAAAAATCCGGTACTTTCTCGTCAATTCAGTGCTTAAAATATTGATAGTTAGATAAAGTAAGTAAATTACTTGAGTCAAAAATTAATAACGTGAAGAATAAAGTTCTTATTAACATCCTTAAAATAAGAGAATAAAGTCGTTATTACTTCGAAAGCGAAAAATCCAAATTCAAGCTCTCGATTTTAGGCCTAAAAACAACGCCTAGTTAAGTGACTCAAAATCTCAGTCGGTAACAAGAAGACTATAGAAAAATGGTATCGACGAAAAAGCTGACTCTGAGGACTCAAACTAAGAAGTCCACAAAAAGAGGGAAGGATCAAACTCCCTCTCCCCAACGCCTTTCCCCCTCTCATAATGAGGGAACGCCATCTGGTTCTCGCTCCGAAACTGAGATGGAAGCGACGCCACCATCTTCGCGCCAAAAGGAAAGGACGCGGCGTCATGATGCCGACTCACCGATAAGAACATACAGTCAATTAACATCAAGTCAATTACCAACCTTTGATCCCTACGATGTTATAAATTGGTTAAGTGCGACCACAGCGATCTTCAAATTAAATCACATTGAAGACACACATGAACGTGTTCGTTTGTTGGCTCCAATTTTGCCCACAAATTTGGTCTCCAAAATCACTTTCCCTCTTCAAAACAACGCTTATCGTCTGCTATTGCAAAACATCGAAGAAGTTTACCTTCCAGCCTTAAGGAACAGAATTAGAGATGTCTTTAAACAAGGAATGAGACCCGATGAATTGCCCAGTGAATATCTCCATCGTGTCAAGGGGGTATTGGGGAATAAAAGCTTCGATGTGTTGGTAGAACACAACCCCAAATTTGCGATAGACCTCTTTTTAGAGCAGATGCCCCAAAATATTCAGATGTCAGTGTATTCATTAGCTGAAGAAAATGACCTTGTAAGAATGGTTAAAGTTTCAGACGATCTTTATAAGAATTTTGTTCGAAAAGGAAGAAATTATCATCAACCAAATGAAGAACAGACGTGGAACTCTGTAAATTCTGTACGTAACCGAACAGACACAAGAGAAACAAACTCCGCTTACCTTCTTCCCAGCGCGCGCGACCAAGAGCGCCAACAAGAAACTGAGAGCAAAAGTGAAGGTCAAATCGCCACCCAGCTGGCCCACCTCACAAAGATTGTGACCGAGCTCGCCCACAACTTTCAGCTGTTCATTAAAAACCAAGAGAATTCAGCTGAGCGAGGAAATAGGACACGCGAGAAAAGTAGGTCACGCTACTCAGAATCAGATACAAATGGATACAGCAAAGCATTTAATAACGCTGTCAATCAATTATGCTTCTATCATGCTCGCTATCTCTTCAAAGCTTATAAATGTGAAAGCAATGAGTGTCCTATGTATCCATTAATATATGGAAATAACCAGAAAAATGCCCCATCATCGTCGGAAAACTGCTAATGAGGCTGCCAATTTTACCATCAAATAGCAGCCGTGAAAAACATACTCACCATAGAAAAGTGAGATTTAGTAATACCCTCCAAGTGATAAGTGACCCTATTACGAACAGTGAGGTGCTTAATAAAACAAACTTACTAAATAATAGTGCTGAAGAATTAAATAAAAATTATATCAATCATAATCACTCTATTAACCTTGAAAATAATAGGGAAATAACTACTACTACTACTACTACTAATAATAATAATAATAATAATAATAATAATATTAATAATAGAATAATGGCCATTAATAATAATAATAATAATAATAATAATAATAATAATAATAATAATAATAATAATAATAATAATAATAATAATAATAATAATAATAATAATAATAATAATAACATTATAAATATTATATTATAATTTATTAAAAACAATATGAACAATCTTGATCCAGAAACTGATCAAAATATAAATATAACTACCAGCACTACTCAAATGGAAAATATAAACATCATTAAAAATAACAATAAAAATGAAAAAAATGAACAAATTAATGAAAACTTTATCAGTAAATACTCTTCAAGTCACATAAATGTACAAGGAATGCATGCTCCTTCTAGTTTAAAGAACACTAAAAATTTAAATATAGAAAGTAGTAGTAGTCCACAAAATGAAAAAATATCAACAAATAATGATATTACATTAAATAATACTGACCTCAATACAGGTCTCGATACAACTGTCTCAAGCAATGTTGGTAATGTACAATATAACCATTTTATTACTACTGTTAATCCATCGCATGTGGGATACATCTTTTTTAACTCAAATTTCTGGGGGGGGTGTTATAGATAATACAAGGGAAGATGGAAGCAATGTAGCAACTATCCTGTCAGACCCAACTGATACGAATGCTGATGACGAGCGCTGCTTGAGCAGTAAGATAGTTACAGCCGATGTTGAGGGAGACAGGAGGGTTTGCAAGATTGACAATTTGACCTTTATATAGTCTATGACATAAGATCGATTATTTGGTAGATTGCGGTTCTGTATTCAGTCTCTTATCATGCGCTGCTAATGACCATCAAAAAGCGCCGGTAGGCTATATGCTTGCTGCTAATAATTCAAAAATTGCAATCTATGGTATTAAAGATATTGAAATCGATCTGGGATTGGGGCGTAGATATATTGTTACTTTTCATATCGCTGATGTAAGCACAAATATTTTAGGATTAGACTTTTTAAAAAATTTCGAGATGGGCATAAATTTTAAAGCAGATTTATTATTAGATCAAATTACAAATAAGACCATAAAATTGAGTAGAGAGTAGAAATGTGAATTTTAATGTTAATGATGCTCCTGTTTCTTCTTCTTCAAATCTCTCTCTCTCTCCTCCTCCTGTGCATGTGCCTTCTAGTTCTTTAAATTTTAATGAGTTATTATCGAAATATTCTGAGGTATTCGTAAACCCTTATCTCCCTGAAAACCACCACATAAAATTGAAACAAGAAAAAAGGTGGAATGAAATTTTTGAAAAATATAAAAATAAAAATAGGAGAATGAGCACAGCACTAATAGCTGAGGACGGTCAAATAACTACGGACGAAGAAGCCGCCTATATTCCAGAGAGAGTATTAATAGAACTAGCCAACAATTATCCTTATAAAATAGATATAAAAGGACCGCCCCTCTCTCTTAAGCCAAGGAGGGTCCCACATAAACTTTATGCTCAAACAAAAGCGGAACTTGACAACCTCGTAGCCACAGGAGTCCTCCGACGCAGCCATTCACCCTGGGCTTTTCCAATGAGTGTCCTCGAGAAAAGCGAAAATCGAGTCAGAATAATCTCCGATTTCAGAGAGTTGAACAAAAGAGCCGAGGTGGGAGTCTATGGACTTCCGCATTTGCAAGATGCAATATCAAACCTGCAGGGGAGCCGTCTTTTCACTAAACTTGACGTGACCCAGGCATTTTACTCGGTGCCATTAGCCCCCGAATCCCAAAAATATTTTACCATTACTTCAAATATCGGGACTTTCACCTACAGGAACCTACCCATGGGCTATGTGTCATCTCCCTTTATCTTTCAATCTTATATTGATACAGTCTTACAAGGACTGCCGAATACGCAGGCTTATATGGATGACGTATTGATTCACACAAAGACCGAAGAAGAGCACAAAATCCTCCTGGAGAAGGTGTTGAAGAGGTTAAGTTATCTGCACATAAGTTTAAATCCCACAAAATGCCAAATAGCCAAAAAAGAGATTGAATACTTGGGATATACGGTCAATGAAAGCGGCCTAAGGCCTAACCCTGAGAAAATTGGGGATATTTTAAACACCCCAAAGCCCCGAACCATCAAAGAATTAAGATCCTTCCTCGGCCGCGTGAGCTTCTACCGAAGCAGTGTACCATTATTTTCTGAAATAACAGCGCCCCTAAATCTATTTTTGAAAGGAAAGCCCTATTCAAACCGCCGCGTCTGTTGGAATTCCACAGCAGAGAAAGCCTTCAAAGATATTAAGAATGCTGTTGAAAATGCTTCTGTACTTGCTTACCCTGGCACCTCTTCTAACTACAAAATTATCATACATACTACAAATGTATCTGCAGCTGCTGTTATTTTATCCATCACTAACACAGCCGATCTTCCGATTGCTTTTTTTAGTTCCATACTCTCGCCTGCTGAAACAAAGTATGACGAAGCCAATCGCCTTTTAGTCTGTTTAACAAAAGTCTTCAAAAAGTACGGATATCTCCTCACGAATAAAAATATTGATATAGAAACCAACTGTCGTGAACTTATAAACAAATATAAAAGAACAAATGACGATAAAAACTTCAACATTCGGGAAATCAGGAGTCTAAACTTATTAACGAGTTACAAAGTTTCTTTCAAATTATTAACAAAAAAGAAAAATCCCTTAGAAGAATACTTATTAATAAATGATATCAGTCATGAAGAATCAAATAACGAGGAAAGTGAGACTACTGACGACGATGAACCATCAAAAATCACCTCCTCTCCTACGAACACTGTGATTGGTCCTCGTTTCAGCCAACTAGCCAATAAGAGCGAAGTTCCCATACTCCACGTGGATACTTGCTCCAATTTTACAACCGAGTACAAATATGAAGAACTCTCTCCAAAATTAAAAGCTCGTTATCATAGGGTAATAAAACAAAACCACACACGCGCTGCGGTCGACAGTCCAATGAAGGGTAAAAAGGTAGACCCTTTAAATGACAAAAATGTAAACAAAATAAATTCCAGAAATAGTTCCCATGAGAATGAAAGAACTTTAAAGCCCAAAGGGTTGAGAATGAAAGAAAGGATAGAGATGGAAGAAAATGAATTACTCAAAATAAATGAAAAATCGCCAACTAAAAAGTTAGATGAAATTAAATGATATATCTTAACTGAAAACAAAACGAAATAAATTTTAATTCAACGCTTGTAATGAAAGCTGCATATTGATTAATAAAACGCTCAGGAAAGAATAGTTGACTACCGCAGCAATTAGTAAGACCCAGTTAGAAGACGAATACATTAATTGATGCTAAAAATAAAGAAAAAAGTTCATTAATCATAAAGAAAACAAACCCCTTCTGGTTAAAAGAAATGAAGTCTCTCGCTACGTTGATACCTCACTGAATTATGCTAGAGTCATTCTCCCTGACCAACATATAGACGATATTATACGGTTAACTCACTTTCAAGGACACCTCGGGATATCGCGCTGTCTGACCGCAATCAAAAGTGACTTTGTGTTTCGCAACATGCATAAGAGAGTGAAAGCTCTTGTGAGAAGCTGTCCCCAATGTCAAATAGGCAAGACAGGTCGGAGCATAAATCCTATTTACGGGAAGTATAAAGAAGTTTCCTACAAATTTCAAGATTTAAACTGTGACATCCTGAAATTACCAATTTGTAGAGGATACAAGTACTTATTAACTCTCATTGATAGATATTCCCATTATGTGTGGGCCTTCCCCCTCAAGGACATCACCAAAGAAACCATTGTGAAAACATTGATAAATCAGCTAATTCCGATGTGTGGAATTCCCAGCAACCTGATCACAGACAAGGGTGGAAATTTCACCTCACATTTATTTGAAAGTGTATGTAAACTATTAGGAATAACGCATACAACTACCGCGAGCTACGCGCCCTTCTCGAACTCCAAGGTGGAGGTAACACATAAGATGATTTTAACCAGTTTAAGAACCATGCTAGCGGAACCAGGAATGGAAAGTCACGGTGGTTAGACGTATTACCATTCGTTTTATTCGCGCTTCGGCTTGCCCCTATCTCAGAAACAGGCATTGCCCAGCAAGTTAATGTTCGGGCAAGATATAAACATTCCGACGGCTTGATAGACCCTTCACTCCCAGACGGACCAAAAACCTATGATAATTATTTATGAAAAAAACTGGCTGGACTCATAGCCAAACCACTCTCTCAGAGAACTAACTTGAGGAACAGAAATGTGTTTGTCCCTCGTAACTTAAAAGATGCTCAATATTTGCTGGTGAAAAGTCAACAATACAATCGCGGCAAGCTCTCACCAAGGTTCCACGGACCTTATAGAGTCGTCAAAATCACTAATAATAACGCCCACATTATAAAAGGGGATAAGGTGGTAGTTGAAAACCTAAGAAATGTAAAAATTTTCTATAATCTCGTTCCTGATCCACCAGAACGCAAGAAAAACGCGGAATAAAAGAAGTAGAGAAAGAAATGAGGAACCGAGGTAAATAGCTCTTGAGGAAAATAAGAGTCTAAGAGCGTTGCTATGATAATTATTACGAGTACAATAGTGTTTGTAAAATGGTAATTAAAAATATTCATATTGTTAAGTTCTTTCTCCTTCCACAAGTAGTGTTTTCACCTGTTCTTCCTCTTTCCTCAACTCATATTTCATGTATCAACTGAAGGAGGGTGGAAAGTCTCTGTGAAGTCGGAACTAGGGGCCTCACCC
>JABUQX010131490.1:27500-30000 GCA_015478945.1 Trachelipus rathkii
TTATTATTATTATTATTATTATTATTATTATTATTATTATTATTATTATATGTGAAAAAAGTTTAGAAAATCGTTCCGTCACTAGATTATTTTTTTGTATGTAATAATATGCAAGTTTGTTTCTGCATCTGCACATAAATGTGTGTATAAATTCGTATGCGAGGGTTTTAGTATCTGCGTATTTACACGCGAAGGAAATTAGAACTATAAATGGCCAACGCATCTGCGAGGACCGTGCGGAGCGGTGCGGTGCGATGCGATGCGATTTCATGCGTGGTATGTTCATTTTGGTAAGGTGCGCATTGCAAAAGAGGGGGGCGATGCGGTGCAAAAAAAAAATAAAAAGACGTGGTGCAGTGAGGTGGTGTTGGTGCACTACCTCCCTATTTCGGTTTGGTGCAGTTTTCGGTCAACCCTGCTTGGAACCCAGCCCCACTGCTGCAGTAGGTTGATAAAATTATTATTTTAATTTTTTTTTTCAAAATATAAAAACCCTTTTCATGTATAAGACGAATCATATGTAGAATAGAGACTCCCACAAATGATTATCTAATTTTAAATTTAAGTTACGTAATTTTTATTCCTTTATTGACGTCATACATTGTTAGATCTAGTTATGGCTAGGCTAAGTGTATATATCTCACACCCAAAACATTAGCGACGAAAGAAAAGAAAAAAAAAGAAAACGCAAAAGAAAAATGAAGATTTAGAAAGAAGAAGAAAAAAAGAAAAATGGGCAAGAGTGAAAATTGACAGCATAAAAATAAACTCTAAAACAAATAAAATTTTCAAAAAGGATGAGAATTTTGGCATCAGTGATTGCTTTGTAAGCGTTTTTTTTTATTATTTTTATTTTTTAAATTTTAACTCGTGTTCCATGAAATATTTACATCCGAAAAATTAACCCTATTAAGCGACTCCAAATGGGGGGAAAATTGTCTTCTAAATGTTGAATGGTGAAACTTTATTTTTTTTGGCACTAATATCCATAAATGTAAAATAACCCAATAGAAAGAAGTTACTTTTTATTTTATTTTTATCTTTTTTGGCAGGAATGCAAAATACTTGGGGTGGAGGGAGGCTTTGGAGGAACATTTAAAATTACGTTGGGGAATTTTTTTTTTCAAGAAACTTTAAAAATGTTTGGCGGGAAATTTAAATTTCAGTTGACGGGAGCTTAAAGAAATTTTTTGGGCGAGAAAAGAAATAATTTTGCAAAACATTTTTTTTTTTTTTTTTTTTTTTTTTTTTTTTTTTTTTTCTCTCAAACTTTTCTTCCTTTGAAGATATAGGATTTGGATATTTTCTAAGGCTCAGATTTTCAAATTAACTATAATTTTTTTCCTATTGATACTTTACTCTCTGCAGCTGCTTCACCATTATCTAAATGGAGGCGTGGGGTCGGAGAGAGTGATAAAGAAAGACGGATAAAAAAGGATAAAAGAGTTTCGTATCTTTATATAGGTTTTCAAAGTTTTATAAAAATTCAAAGTTTCATTTTTTTTTTAAAATTTCTTTAATATATTTTCCTGGCATTTCCAAAGTTTTAAACGTATACATTAAATTGTGTTGTTTTTTGGAAAAGTTATTAAAGAATAAATTCCCAGGATTAATACAAAAAAATACTGAGGAGGACGCGGGCGCTGTTCGACACGATAATAAAATAATTACTCCTCGCGGCATTGTTCTCTATCGAGAAGTTACTTTTTAGGATTCAAACTAGAAACTCGCGGATACAAACCCAAACCGTTACTACCAATATTTTTACACAAGCAATCGCATGTACTAATACTTAATTCCACATTCTAAAGGAGTCTATATCTACTCATTTAAATTAATCTCGTTACCAATGTTTTCTTGGGAAATTGGGAAGGGTAAGATTTTTCCCTCAGTTAGGACAATTTTAAGATTTTGTATTCGTATTCATACCTTTTATATGTTTTCCCATATCTTTCAGGAGAAACGAACTTAGTGCGTTGGAAAATAAGTTTATAAAAAATAGATATTAAAACCTCAACATTCTTTAAATTAACAATACTTAAAACCTTCTCCCAACGTCACCCAAAACAGGAAAAATACTAATATAAAAAATATTAAAATTCTTGCCTTTATGACTTTCTGCCAATTAACAACGGAGTAGAGTTCTAGAGTGTAGATTTTAGGTCGTAGTATAACTCATAGTATGCAAAAAAAGTAGAATATAAAATTCAGTAGAACAGTCATGTAAAATATAAAATAGAAGAAAATATTCTTTTTGAATTATCACAGTTTCAACCTTCTGTCTGAATCCGATAAACATGGCAATATAGCTTGAGAAGATAATTTAAATAAAAGATTTAAGCACTAAACAAATACTTTGGGATAGTTTATTACTGTACATGAAAATCAAAGTTTTCTTTATCTAAACAAAATCCAAAAAATATTAGGGAAAAAGAGAAGAAAGGAAAAGATTCCAAGAGACATTGTGATGGTGGTATAAATAAATTTCTTGTGCATCTAC
>JABUQX010131490.1:32500-33981 GCA_015478945.1 Trachelipus rathkii
CGAAAACGAATGACAATCGGATCAGAAGATATGATTAATTTTATTTGCTAATGTGTCAGTGTATTATGACAGTGATTACATGTTCATTTTCGAGTGTGTACCATTAAAGTGTTACAAAATGCCGAACACCTATTCACATCTTAAATATGCAAATATGTTGTTTGTTTATGATTTTTGCAATGGGAGTGCTACAGCTGCTGTTCAAGAATATCGTCAACGGTTACCACATCACATACATCCAAATAAAAACGTATTTCTCAGAGTTTTCAACAAACTGTGCGAGACTGGAAAATTTCCCAGAGCTGATATAACATCCGAACGAGCTATTCGCCAAGGTTTAGAAAAAATAGAAGATATTCTTGATCAGTAGAAGAATATTCAACGACCAGCTCACGAAGAATTGCTACTCAATTGGGCATTCCGCAAAGAAGAGTAATAAACACACTTCACGAGCAAGGCTTATACCCATACCATGTTTAGAAAGTGCTACACCTACAACCTGAGGATTATGATAAACGTATGGAATTTTGTAGGTGAATAAATAATAATAATCGTATTGTATCGCACATACTTTTCACGGATGAAGCAACATTTACCCGCATTAATAACACTCGCAACAGTCATGTGTGGGCATACGAAAATCCCCACGCAACAGTTGGAGCAATTTTCACATGGTTTTTTTCGTAAACATGTGTGTGGTAAATGTCGATGATTTTTATAATATGGCCCTTTCATATTTGAGGTCTCCTGACATGAGACCACTATTTCGAATTTTTACAAAATGAACTACAACTACTAGTGGAGGATGTTCCTCTAACATCAGAATGCATATGACTTTCAGCATGATGGAGCTCCCGCACATTTGGACGGATGGTTTCCAGAGCGTTGGATTGGTCGCGGTGGTCCAATTAATTGGCCTCCAAGATCTCTAGACCTCACAGTACTAGATTATTGTTTATGGGGCTGGTTCAAAACTGAACGTATACAGAAGTAAAAAGTGGACACTCGGGATGCACTAATTCGACGTATTCAAAATGCTGCAGCGTTATTAAAGGAAGACATGACACAATCAGGAAAGCAACAGCCGCCCTTCGTAGACGAAGCAGTAAATGTTTAGAGGTCAATAGCGGTATTCGACATTTATTAAAAAACATTATGATAACCAACGTTTAATGTATGAAATTTTGTTTGTCATTACGCTATAAAATGAAAACGAAATGAAAATCGGATAAGACAACAAGTTTTTTTACGTTATTACCCGTGTACAATCCCGCTTCCTCTCGAACTCAACTGTTATATATATATATATAATATATATATATATTATATATTATATATAAATATATATTTATATATATATTATTATATAATTATATATATATATATATATATATATATTATATATATATATATATATATATATATATATATATTATATATTATATTGTAGAAAAATAAATCTAACTAATAACTTTACCAAT
>JABUQX010131491.1:0-2500 GCA_015478945.1 Trachelipus rathkii
CGAACAATATTTAAAAGTCTAATGGGAGTTTTAGGGGAGTTCAGAGGGTGTAACAGTTTTATTTCTTCTACTGTTAACAAATTTTGATGATTTTATTTTTCATTATTATTACATTTTTAGCAGCATATCCTGTGATTTCTATAAATTGGGGTTGAAGCCTCTACGCTCACTATTACGGGCCTACAAGTTTTATACAATTTCATAGGAATGTTTAGCGCAGTTTAATAAATAAATATTCAAGGAAACATTCACTAGTCATCAAAGGCCACAGTTCAATCAAAATTTTTCAAACTTATTTATACCGTATTTTTATTGTTATTATTTTTTTTATCTTACTATGTTTTCATATTTATTATATTTCATTATTTGCATAGCTCTTTATAGTATTATAGCCAACTTATTTTATATTGTTTATTTTATCTTTCAATATTTAATTATGTTTCTATAAATTTATTTCCTTATATTTTTTTTTGTTTTATTTTATGTTTTTTATATTTATCCTATTTAGTTTCAAAAGTTTTTAAACAAAAATATTGTTAAGTGGTGCAGATCTTTAAGATATTCATTTACCTATAAGAAATAAAATAGTAAATTACTTACAGAATTTGAACTAGAAAGAGGATTCTTTAGACAATTGTTCAGATTAAGGAATACAAATTTCCCAGAATTTTCTTTTGCTATTGCAAATTAAAGAAATATTTACGATATTTTTTAATGAAATCTGTATTGAGCAGTTTTTTTTCTCATCTTTTTTTCATTTATTTTGAATTTTTGGGATGTCACAATGCTACTTTGAGATTGCTCGCAAATTTGGCTAAAGATCCTATCCAGATGCAAATATTAAGAATTGATTGTTGTAATTTGTATTTTCCTTAAAATTCAAACTGAATTTCTTCTGTGAGATTTCCTTCACCTTCACCTTGATAAGCTTTTTGACATTCTAGAATCTAGATTGAGGAGATTGTTATCATTTAGCTCATCCATGTGCAATTCTATGGGTTCAGTACATTATCTAATTCTTCAAAACGGAGAACTTTTTGATGTTTTGCAGATCAGAGAAAATTTCTTTATGTGAACTATGCAAAAAAAAATTTAAGTTTTAAATTTTCCGGTCAATTGAATTTAGTGTTTGTAATTTGAATTTAAAAAAAAAAAAAAATCATTGTGTTAATTGAAAATTCATTAATGAAATGCACGTTAACCTGGTGTTTTCTGAATATATTTTAATTTTCATGCAATGGAACTAGTAGCTATATTGTGCAGGTCTGAATTTTATTATGTATGACTAAGCAAGTTATTAAAATTCTTTGAAATGCATATTCTTAGTTAAAATGCAGTAGTATGTGTTTCGTTCTATGATATGATTCGAGATATCATGTTAATTATCCACTACTAATAATGGTTAGATTTATGGAGACTAACTTTAATTTAAAATTATTAACTATAAAAAATTAATTGTAAAATAAGCATAAAAATTTTATTTCATTTTAGATTTCTGATTTTTAAGAGTTCCGTTGTAGAATGAAGACTTGTCTGAAAAGAACACATTTTTATTTTCAGATAATTTGCGACGCAATTTTGGAAAATAGATGTGAATTTGAAATAAAGGAGGAAGAAATAGACCTCTATAACATAGAGCAGGACATTCTCCAAAAAAGTATTGGTAATATATATCATATATATATATAAATAAATTATATATATATACTATAATATCTATATATATATATATATATAGTATATATATATATATAGTATATATATATATCTATATTATATATAATATATAACTACCTTATAATATATATATATATATCTATATATAATATATATATATATACTATATATATATAATATATATATATATCATATAATGATATATATATAAGTATAACTATTATATATATACTATATATATATATATATATATATATATTTTAATAACCTAGGTATAGGTTTTTAACTTTTTACATAATATATATACTATTTCAGAAAATTATTTATTTTGTAGAATGAAAAAATTACATCATCTATCCCCCACTTTTATGTTTAACTTTTTATGTTATTTTACTTAAATTATAAAATATTACAACCTTTATTTACATTATTTATATTTTGAAACTAATATAAATAATGTATAATTTCTTCTCACTGACATTATTAACACTTTTCAACCTCATAACATCAGAATTGTTGTAGAATCTTTTACTCTATATATTATCTACTAAGACAATAGTGAATGATCTGGAATATTATTAGCATTGTTTGACCTTTATTTAACAATATTTCTTTTTGAAATAATCCTATGTGAAATTAATTTGCACAGGGTTAATGGTTGGTTGATAACCCAGAGGGTTATGGTTTTATGGATTAATGAGAATTTCTATTTCCAGCTGCCTTTGATAATGAGATTTGATTTAGTTAGTTGATCAATAATGAATTAACAGAAGTGTGTGATCATGGATGATCTGTATTGTCTTATTAAATCTTAATGTGCACA
>JABUQX010131491.1:20000-22500 GCA_015478945.1 Trachelipus rathkii
TTATTATTATTATTATTATTATTATTATTATTATTATTATTATTATTATTATTATTATTATTATTATTTTTATTATTATTATTATTATTATTATTATTCTTATTCTTATTCTTATTCTTCTTCTTATTCTTATTCTTATTCTTATTCTTATTCTTATTCTTTATTCTTATTCTTATATTCTTATTCTTATTCTATTCTTATTCTTTATTCTTATTCTGCCCTTATTCTTATTCTTTATTATTATTATTATTATTATTATTATTATTATTATTATTATTATTATTATTATTATTATTATTATTATTATTATTATTATTATTATTATTATTATTAATTATTATTATTATTATTATAATTACATATTATTATTATTCTTATTCTTATTCTTATTCTTATTCTTATTCTTATTCTTATTCTTATTCTTATTCTTATTCTTATTCTTATTCTTATTCTTATTCTTATTCTTATTCTTATTCTTCTTCTTCTTCTTCTTCTTCTTCTTCTTCTTCTTCTTCTTCTTCTTCTTCTTCTTCTTCTTCTTCTTTTTAAAATAGTTCTGCTTCCTCGTCCTTCAACATAACTGCTATCCTATCAGGAAGTAATTTGTTAGTTTTATTCTATAATTTTAATTATAATGGCTTTGCTTTGTATCATTTTAAAATGGAACTATGAACAATCTTATCAGTAGTCACGATTTACTGTGTTGGTAGATTTGCTGCTAGATAATATTAGCTTGTATTAAAATTGTACTTTTGTGTATATTACAGTGTAGTTTGTGTGTGTGTGTGCTTGGAGGAATCTCTAGGCGTTCAATTAGAAATAATATATATAAATTTAGAAATAATCTATATATATATATATATATATATATATATATATATATATATATATATATATATATATATATATATATATATATATATATATATATATATATATATATTAATATATATATATTTAGAAATAAATCTATATATATATATATATATATATATCAGGCGCGGTTTTACGGGGGAAGCACAGGAGGCCGGGCCTCCTCTAAAAAAAAATAAAAGCAACTAATGTAATAAAATAATTCAAATTACTATTTATTACTATTAAAATAATGTTTAAAATGTTATACAAGAACGCTAATTTTACATTAAGATCATTTATTCTCTTGCGAAACATTATTTTTCATAAGGATCATTGACTGGAGGAATTTCGATTTGTGCCTCCAAGAAAGCATAATTATAATGCTTTCAAAACACTGGTTGTCATGGCAACGTAAAAGAAACCTTATTCTTATTTTGTCTATTTTGAGGATTTTTCCACAAAGCCTCCTCTCGAAGACGTCATAAAATAACTTCTCCCAAAAAATTAAATAAAAAAAAATTATTTAATATATATATATATATATATATATATATATATATATATATATATATATATATATATATATATATATATATATATATATATATATATATATTGAGAGAGAGAGAGAGAGAGAGAGAGAGAGAGAGAGAGAGAGAGAGAGAGAGAGAGAGAGAGAGAGAGAGAGAGAGAGAGAGAGAGAGAGAGAGAGAGAGAGATATAAAAAACATGCACTCATCACAGCTTCCGAAATAAACTGACAACTCTTCTTCGGAATTCGCCCTCGTAGAATCATCGCGTATATGGGAATCATTATCAGTTCGTTCGGTTTGCAAATAAAAAAATTAACGCTAGTTAAAAATTATTCAAGAGATTGGAAATTCAGTGATAGTTAATCATTTTTTTGAGAAGAATAAGGAGCTCCATCACTAAGAGTGAATCCTGTTATATATAATGTCGATTTTTTTTCAACTAAAAGATATCCCAAGGGTAAACGACAAAGATGGACAGAGTCGGGGTTTCTCGGCCTACCGGGGGACGACGGGGGGACTTCGTCCCTCCGTCGGCTCGAACCCCCTAAAAAGGAAATAAAAAGAAAAATTAACATTTTCTCCAGAGCATAATAAAAAACAATATTTGGCAACTCTTGCTCTCGTACTACTGCCGAAATGAAAGGTTAATGAGAACGTACGCTGCCAGCCCTAAAATTATACTAATATTTAAGGTGTTATTAATAAATATTAGAATAAAATAATTTTTTTTTTTAAGTTTCATCGATGAAATTGCTTTCTGAAATCAAAAATGTTATTTATTTTCCTGTAGCTGTTATAATTTTTTAGTTACATGCATGATGCTTTCGGGAGGCTGGCCTAATTTTAGTTATAATTTTTGATAATTTTGGCTCTAATTTTGGTTATACAAATCTTGGTGAAATCCTAGAATTGCCGAAAAATAGTTAATATTACAAATTGGCATATGTTGCTTCATATGATTTTATATATAGCTTAAGAAGTGAGGAGTGATTCTTAGATTATAACCATAGGTGAGTGTGGTGGTGTTGTTAATCGTTAATGTTTGTGCAAATTTGAAAAAATGAATACTGAAAAAGAAAATGATATAGTGGTGTATATATATATATATATAT
>JABUQX010131491.1:30000-32500 GCA_015478945.1 Trachelipus rathkii
TATATATATATATAATATATATATATATATATATATATATATATATATATATATTATTATTTATATATATATATATATATATATATATATATATATATATATATATTATATATATATATATATATATATATATATATATATATATATTTATAGTACATAGATATATAACTTTTTTTTCACATATATGTATATTAGTAAGATTATTATTGTTATTTATATATATACATATATAAATTATATATATATTTATATATATATATATATATATATATATATATATATATATATATATATATGCATATATATATATTATATATATATATATATATATATATATATATATTATTAAGTTATTATTATTATTATTATATATTATTACATATATATATATATATACATATATATATATATCAGTTTATGTATCCAGAAATTTTCAAATGCAAACAAAATCGTTTTTTTATATATATATATCATATATATATATATATATATATATATATATATATATATATATATATATATATATATATATATATATATATATATATATATATATATATATATATAAAGTGGAAGGACAAAATATTAAATTCCTAAGAAAAAATGGGAAGAATTTATATGAATTACTAAAATCATCCTACCTAAATTGTTAAATTTAATCGCCTGACATGAGAGTGAGCGAAGTCCGAGATAACATCTTCAATTTTTATTTCAATATTTTGATGTATGTAGAGGAGGGCAAGTCCAATAAGTCTTTCATCTCCAATAGTATTTCTCAAGTAAGTTTTCAGAAGTCTTAATATTGAAAAGCTTCTTTCTACTGAAGCATGAAACACGGGTGAAATTGCCAATATTTGCAACAAGATGTAAATATTTGGAAATTGTGACTGCGAACAAGAAACTAGTCCATCTATTGCTGTTTTTGAGCGACCTGTGCTGTGATGCCATTTCAACTTCCATAAATCCCATTCTGCTTTTACTAAATCTTCATTTCGAGATCTTCCTTGTAAAATGTTATACAATCTTTTATCTTCTCATATGGCACATTACACCCGTTCGGTATGACAAATTGCAAGGAAAATTTAAAAACTTCTCTCCTAATGCTGATATTAAATCATCCAAAAATGGTATAAAAATGGATGTGTGATAATAAGTCTGTGGGTCGGAAGTAGGAATGTTGGGTCTGTATTTTTGGAATTTGTTAATTCTTAGTACAGCAATTTCAATACTCAGTTCAGATTCAGATGCGCTTACACATTCTTCAAAAATCAGCTAAAATTCTAATGTTGCATTTTCTCTGATGGTTTCAAGTTTAGTTTTAACTAATGGACTTACGAGATTTGTTCCTGACAGCGACGAATTATATAAAATTAATTTAACTTCTGCACTTTATATTATTAACGGATATGATACTTAAAATTTTTTAGTGTCTAGAAAATTTCGGGGGGGGCCATGGCCCCCCTGGCCCCCCCCCTAAATACGCCACTATATATATATATATATATATATATATATATATATATATATATATATATATATATATATATATATATATATATATATATATATATATATATATATATATATATATATATATATATATATATATATATATACGAACTGTCTAAAAATTAAGCTTACTGATGTCATTGAAAAAGAACCGGAAACACTACAGCAACGTAGTTGTTATACGCGTGTTGCCAACTATCTTGCCAACATGGACACACCAGATTTAATTAAATCGGTTAAGTTAGTCTTGAGTTATCACTGTCAGAATATTGTGTTTGTAGTTCTGCTGTAACGTTAGTAATGAAAGAAAATGCTGGACAAAGGTACGCAATCAAATTTTGCTTTAAACTCGTCAAATCCATCACCGGAACTTAATAAAAAGCGTACTGTTGCCGCCAAAATATCGAGAACAAGGGTATTTTTGTGGTACAAGGCTTTTAAAGAGGGTCGAAAAGATGTGGAATATAAGCATCTACCTAAACACCAATTTCCACAACATCTGAGAACAATGTGGAATTGGTACGAGCTGTGATGGCAGCCGATTACCGTTTAAGCGTTCGGATGGGATGATTGCAGAGAAAACGGAATTGGATAAAGTCTCGGTGCACAGAATTGTAATAACCAACTTGCAAATACGGAACATTTATGCAAAGCTTGTGCCAAAGCACATGACATTGGAGCAAAAAGAAAACCGGTTGCGAATCTGTCAGGATGTACGAACGCCTCAGATTATTTCAGATTTACCAAAGTCATAGCAGGAGATGAAATGGGTTTTCGAGTACAATCCAGAGACAAAACGGCAAAATCAGGAGTGGCATATAAAAAATTCCCATCTTCAAAAGAAAGCACTCATGAGCATATCAATAGTTAAAACGTTAATTATCATGTTTTTCAACAGTCGTGTTATTGTCCACATATAATGTTTAGCTCCAGGACTGACATCTAATACCATCGTCTACATGGATATTTTAAAACGACTTCACAGACGAGT
>JABUQX010131492.1:0-10504 GCA_015478945.1 Trachelipus rathkii
TCTAAGCTCTTCTCCACTATCATTTTTAAGGAGAATATTACACGACGGATAAACGCGGAGAGACCGATGTGCATATGCAAATCTGAATAACCCACTTACGGGGATAATGGTACTATACCGAATGAGTGGGGTGTAAGCGTATATCTAATATAGGCAACAGCCCTTTAGGGTTAAGTGACTTACTGTTACAACCTTACCATCATAATATACCCCCCTATAATAGCTATTATATATATTATATTTCTATATTATACCGTAATCATATAACAATGAAGATTATCTTATATTGAATAGACTTGTATATATACGAAAGAAATATTTATATTAAAATTCATATTCAAATTAATTTTTGCTAGACTCTTAAATATATTCAAATATTCTTAAATTATTTTTTTTATTGAGTCTTGAGATATATGTAATATTTTAAATTATTTCTAAAATTTACCCTGATATGGGATGCAATATGTATATGCTCACAACTTCTTCTTACTCTGTACAGGTCGGGTCGGCTATAACATATGGATCATCGAAGGCGTAGAGGGCTATATGCGTCTCGGACCAGAGAGTGTTCAATACAAATATATAGATAGAGATACTGTTCAAACTCACTTTACACCGACTGTTACGTCTTAAATTGGAGGAGATAGATGGGTGTCGTGAGTAGTGCAGAGTAGACGGAGTGGCGTGTGGCGAAACGGTGGCGGGTGGATTGCTCTTCCAGTGTAGGAGAATGGCGTCTGATGGCAGGCATTCGGATCAGTCACATGTGTTGTTTTTGCTGAACTACAATGGTGGCCTATGGACCACGGTGTGGGAGGGATACATTGCCATCGGGAGATAGACATACATTAGACAACGTTCATCACTAGGATTACTATTCAACTTCGATAAATATACGGAATTATATATATATAATAATTAATATAACTATTTATCTACTTTTTTTATTTTTTTATTTCTATTTTCTTTTTGTTAAATTACTTTCAATATATTTCTATTATATATTTTATATTTCTTAATTTTATATCAAATTTTATGTATATTTATAATTATTAATATTTACTTTATTTATTATTACTCGGTTAAAAAAAAAAAATTTCGTTTTTTTCCGTACAGGGTGCTTAAGGATGTTGCTAAAAAAATGCTAAATATTATAATAGTGTATATACTAGAATAAGGTCTAAAATACTAATTTATTAATACGCTTTTACTAACAGTTAGACCTATGGCTCATTGAATCATGGTATGTAGCTAATCAGGCCATTTTCACAGTATATATTATATATATATATTATATATGTATATATATACTTTGAAGATTAATACAACTATTATTACTACTTATATAATTAATATATATATATTATATATAATAATTAATATTTTTAATATATTATTTATATTTATATATTATTTATAATTCAATAAAATTAATTCATAAATTTTAATATATATTGGGGAAGGGGGGGAATTTTTAAAAGCGGGATCAAAAATAATGGGTATTGGGAAAATTTTATATTATTTATTCAACTATCCCGTGCATATAATAAATAGTTAAATACATTAAATTATATTAGTTCGGAAATTTTGGCTCCGGGTTTAATTGCGAATTCGAAATTAAGTTTTTAATAAGTAATTTTTTGAGTTTTTTATTTTTTTATAGTTCACAAAGGATTTTTATTTTTTTTATATATATAAATTCATTATCATATATATTATTAATTAATATACTAATATATTAATTAATATTATTATTTAATTAATTATATAATTAATATATATATATTATAATATATAATATTATATGATATATTATTATATATATTAATAATATGAATAAGAAAAGGTTCCGTTATAGATTTTATGGATCCCTTTTTTGGGAAATAATTGGATACTTTTCGTTTATATTATATTGCTCAAAATATATAATAGTTATATACAATTGAATTTAAAAGCTTTTTCTGTATCATTACTCATATATTTTTTTTTGTTAACGTCAAATAAACCCCATTTTCTAAATTATTAGGGAAATTTCGTGTATAATGTATATTATTTATTTCCTCTATAGTTATTTTCAATAAATGAAATTTATTGAGCATTAGAAGTTGGCTGAGAGCCAAACACAATTAAAACACTTTTTTTTATAGTTAGAATTATTTAATTATTTATTTTTTTTTATTTTTTATAAATAACTATATAATAGGGGTAAAAAAAATACCCAATAAGTGAGGGTATAAAATAAAAACCATACAATTAGATTGATCAGCTAAAGTAAGTTTCCCCCTAGGGGGGGGGTTCTCCTACTCATCGGCCCTTTTTCTAATTATCCCGGGGAAACGATACAGTACAAAAAGTGATTTACCGTAGTATTGTCGGGTTGTTAGTCGCTCAAATTTATTGAAACCATATAACAAGTTTTTCTTTTGGTAGAGGTTGACACCCTTCTCTTGTTCTTGAGGATGGAAGGGCAGAATATTATACAAATGGATTACTTTATAAATTCTTTTTGACACCTACTTACTTCCGTAATTTTTATTTTCTAATTATTAGAAGCTCGTTGTTAGCATTTGGAAAGGCACGAAATCTATGCAATCTTTTTCTGGCGCCTTTTTCTTGCATGTAGAATAATTGCATAAGTATTTACTCACTTTTATTATAAATTAGCCCCGCCATGTGATACAATACTCATCTCTCTCTACCTATTTCTGACATCTATTACAGTGGGGCGCGGGACAGGCCAAGGGTAATAACCACGGGACCTTTTGTCCGAATTTAATTACCGGTTAAATAACTTGTTTACTTTTTGGGCCCCCTACTTTCGCAAGCAAGGGTTGGTTGGTGCCGATCGGTTTACGTTTTTCTATGTTGTTGAGGGGTGTTTGGTTCCTACGCTGACTGACTTTTGTCTCTGGTCTTGTTTTTTGATTTTGGTTTCTTTCAGCCTTCTTAATTATATTTCTGTGGCGAATCTATTAACTTTATAGTTGGGCTCGCGCTCGGTTGCTCAAGTTTTTAACTGCAAGACTATTTAATGTTGGAGGCGCCAACGATTTAATTTAACCTCTTGTTGGCATCCTACATATTTTTACACTTTTTTTTGTGTTATCGATAAAAATCCTTGCCCTCTTTAATGAAGGGGCTGTGAATCTTTCTGTTCTTTCTTTCTTTACTTGTTAAGCAACACTGTTAAGGCTAATGTCTTCTCTTACATGTAATTTATTATTAAAATGTAAAAGGGGCTTTTCTTGTGCTCTTCTCAGTTTATGTTTTTTATTTTGTCTTCCGTCTCGTTTGTTTCAAACCGGTTCTTTTTTTTTCTTTTTTTAAATCACCAGTAGTCATTTTATTTGGTGATGTCTCTTCATGAGTAAAATTTTTGCTCCTTTTATGCGTTTGGAGGTATTATATTCTGTCGTAGGTTTTTTTTTCCTGGGTTTCCATTATTTTTTCTTTGTTGAGTTCTAGATTAGCGAACTTAGTAGGACGAGCCGCCTCGTTAGGTTTTTGTTCTTTTTTCGGCTTTGGGCATCGTTTCGCCTTTGGGCCCTTAGTTCTATGAGTTATCTCTTTCATCCTGTGGGGAACGTTTTTGTCGAAAACTTATTTTATGATAACTTCTACATGCTGTTTTCGGACTCGGATGCAGTCCACTTCATCATATTTTTTACATATGTTTGACCGATTGGTTGTCCTCCTATTTGTTCTCCTCATTTAATAGGGATAGTTTTGGCGGTTCAGGGTTTCATTGGCTATCTTAAGTATGTGTGGGGGTATTTTTGTTGTATAATAATTTGTGTTTTGATCGGTTTTCTGTCGGTAATTTAAAAATTGCTTAATATACCTTAAACATATACCTTTAACACTAGTTGTAAATATCTTTTAGCGGCGAGATGCTGGGCCATCGGTGCAAAAATTTTGCTCCGAGCATGATCGCAACATCCACGGCATACCGAGCGAATGGAGGCGTGGTATCTTTTAATATATTGTATTTCGAGAACCATCGTCTGACCAGCCAGGGATGCGTCCGATGCCTATGTACCCTAAGAGGACCACCGCATAGTTACACAAGATACTTCTAGTTTGAAAGTTCCTTGGGTATCTCGCAATCAGCTAAATATATACGTATTTCGCGTACCCTTACCTCACGTTACCCGTACCCGCTCAAAAAATATCTATATCTGCCATAAATATATATATATTATTATATATACTAATAACTTAATAACTTAATAACCCCTTTTATATAAATATCGTCTTAAACATACCTTTTTTTTATAAATCGAGCCAATATTATATAGAAATTTTTAACTACAATCAAGAGTGCAAAACATCTCATAAGAAAAATATAACACTAAAATGCGATGAGTAACCGTCTGAATTACTTCTCGGCCGATCTTAATGCACCTCCTTGGTCGCCACTAAATCGAGCTAATGAACCTCGACGTGAGAGGACAAGCTGATATATTTTATAGTTTTCCTCTTACCTCCCGAAACGGTCAAACTATTTATTTCAGTTTTGTTTATTTTTCTTAAGATTTTCCTCTGTTATTTACCAGTCTTGGAGGGATTAAGTGAGTCGTTTAAACAAATAATTTTTTAACAGGTGAGGAAGAATTAATAATCATGGTTTTAAGAAGCTTTTTTAACGAGTGTTTGAAATTTATGAGTGCTTCATTATTAAAGATTAGTTTCTCGGAAAATTTCTAAGAGGTGACTATTTTGCTCAAATATTTTTGATTTATTTTGCAAGATATATACATTCCTTGTGTCAAAAAAAAGAATAATTAATAATATATTTAAATATCATAAGTAATAACACAATAATAAAATTAATAATATAATCATCTAAGAATAATATTAATTATTTTTAAAACTAGATTATTTATTATGTTAATTAATAAATATTTATTTATAGTTTCATTCCATCCATTTAAGATTTATAGTGTATAAATATATTAATAATATATAATAATATATTTATCTATTATATATTTATAATATTATAATATTAATAATATATATATAATATATATTATAATAATTTTTTATAATAATATATATATATAGTTTATTATTATTATAATTGACGAAAAATAGATAAGATAGAGAGAGATAGAGGAAAAAGATAATATAGGAGAGGAAAGAGAAAGAGAAAAGAAGAAAAGGAAAAAAGAGAAATAGGGAGAGAGATAGAGGGGATTTGGAGCACAGATTTTCGTTTTTTTTGCGCGGAGGAAGAATATAATTTAAATCACCTCCCGACAACTCTGTTAAATTAAAGCTCCCCGTTGAGTGATATGAACCAACTATTCCTAATCCTGCAAAAATATCATTGGAAATAATTGCTATATTTTTGATAATTTTGCTCAATTTTTTTATAATTGATATTTTATATAAAATTAAATTGGTGAATAAAATAATTTTATTTATTTTATTAATTATTTGACTGTATTTTTTATTTTTTTTAAATTTTTTAATTTTTTAAATTTTTATCCCATCATATTTTTAAAATAAATCTAATATTCTATTCACATAATCTTGATAAATTTCACAAAAGGTGAAAAACTCGGAACAGGGATAAAAATAAGAACGGGTGGGATCACTATAAGAAACCCGGTCCGTTGTCTTATATTATTTAGGTATTTATTTTATATTTTCATCACCCTATTTTTTAATAATCTATAGTAAATAATTTTTTTAATTCATTTTATTTTTTGTAACATTTTTTTTCCATTTTATATTATTATTTTAATAATTTGAATTATATTTGGGATTTTGGGATATTTTTTGTGTAGTTTTTCTTTTATTAAATTTATTTTACTTATTTTATTTTAAATTTTTTGGAAAATAAAATACATATTTATTTATTAATTTTATATTATTTTTATATTTTTATTTTTTTGGTAACTGTCAAGGCTGTTTATCATTTCCTAGTCCGTAGTTAACTAAAGGTGGTACAAAAATTTTTTTTATTATGATATTTTTATTTTATTTTTATTAATTTTTTTTTATTTTTTTTTTATTTTAAATTCTGATTATTTATTTATAGGTTTGTTAATCCTATTTACCGTCCAATAACTAACAAACCAAACTATAGTAGTCACCTTTTTCATACATAGCGGCACATATCCATAAATATTTATTTATTATATAATATATAATATTTGCGCATATTATACTGTTTAGTAATAAGAACTAGTTAATATATATATTATATTAATTTTAAAAATATTTAATTATATAATATATTATAATGAATCATAGATATCAGTTATATTAATAGTGTATTAAAAATATTACATTGAAATTTCTAAGGAATTATTTACAAATATCTTTGTGATACTTTTTTTTTTAAATTTTTGCCCCCAAGATGTTATCTTACAATAAACACTTATAAGATTAATATTTAAGAAAAATAATGTAAGAATAATTATTACGCTGTTAAGCTGGGCCCCCTTTCCTGACATCACACCATGTACTTTTTTTTCTTTGGATATTCAGTCGAAGAAACACAAAAAAGTCTCAAAAACAACGGTGGGTGCTGTCTTGCCGCGGTGTCGCAAAGAAACAATACAACTGTGAAAGACAATGCACTATGGTCATGTGAAACTACGAAAATACAGACAATGGGGGGGTCAATTTTTTCTCTTGGTGCGCAGCCGGTTTTTTGGTTAATTTTATGTTTCTGTACCTTGACTGCTTTATAACAAACTTACAGTGGCGTGGCATGTATTGCTTGTTGTTTCACGTTTTAACCCGTGCTTGTAAGTTGGCATTCACCTACTCTGGGAAATAAAAATTTTACGGGTTTTGAACCCCTTTAGCTCTAACGCGGCAGTAACCATAATTAGACCTAGCACCTTAGACCACACTAACCTAACGCAATCCCTCTACAGCTTAGCATCGCCTAGGCTAAAACTACCCTATCGAGATAACGCTATTAAACCTCCTGAGACTCCCTCATATCACTGGTAAATAAGGCATTTACATAATTGTATAGATTTTCCAGTCCTTTAACAAATACAGCTCTTTCAGGGCTCAGCGTAAAAAAAAATCAGAGGAAGGGAGTGGGAGCCAGTCTCCAAAGCTTAGCCATAAAACAACAACTCCACATCGGCCCTGCACGACACCTCCATATACGACTATACCCCATTTCATGTCTATCTTTTTCCTTCAAACAACACATAATCCTCATTCCATTTGACTTAGCCCTTTCGGGGGAAGCTAGTCCAATGGACTGTGGTTACACTCGCGAAAAAAATGGCACATACGCACTTTGGTAGGCACTTAATCATGCTAATGGCTATTTTTTAACTATGTAGTTGCTTCCTTGATAGCGATTTGCACAAGTTGCTGCTTGTCGAGATAGAGAGTTCATAGTCTGGTAGGTCTACCTCCATACGTTACTAATAACTTTTTTTGTTCCATTCAGTCCGTTAGGAGAAAGCAGTTTAGAACTTCTCAGTTTGCCACTAACAAGCAAATTTTAAAATTCTCAACAAATGTTCAATGACCAAACTCTTCTACTCGTCTAACTAGTAGACCTAAAAGAAACAATACACCAAACATCGTATGGGGTATCAACAAAACATCTTCATAACACCAACCATTCCACTCTAGGGATTCATTACTTCTATTTTCTATTATTGTTCAAATTATTATATCATTAATTATTATTAATCATCTTAACATATTTATATTAATTAAATTTAAAATACACTTTTATACATAGTGGATTTACCAATCTTGACTCCTATTATATTACCCATAATATTGAAACATACTTTTAATTATTATTTTTATATCAATAAATTATTAATAAAGGTTTAAAAGATTTAAGATTTTAATCATATTCAATTATTTATACTATTCCTTTGTTCATAATAATTTTAGGTAATTATCTATTTTAAACTTAAAGATTACTCAATTATCATATTATTATTATTGTCAAGTGCAGTGTCAAAATTTTTTTTTTGGATATAAATAAGTATTTCTCTTTGGATTTATATTTATCGATAACATTATTTGGAAAAAGAATAGCCAAAAAGGACAATATTTAGACGAGTCTAGTAGATATACTTTTCTCGTCTCTCTTGTTCTTTTAAAAAGAATTAAAATATGTAAAATATACAATTAAAGTATAATAAATAAAATGAATTAGAAATTAAAATATTTTGATGATTTGTAACAGCAAAGTTTGGTAATTCTTCTAGTACGAAGTTCTTGAATTGAAAATTGCCGCGAAAAATAATAGGAAATCTGATCCGTATAAACGTTGAAGAAGAATACGAAAATGTTGATTCTTTTAGCTTTATAGTTCTGAGTGAATTAGGCCTTCCTGAAAGTGTTTTAATGACGCTGTTTCATGTTTTTATTTATGTTAAGAATTTTATAATTACTATGGTTAGTGAAGAGGAGTTTAATATAACAGAAAAGGTACAGTGTATAATTATCTAGATACTAGACAGTGGTTGTATTTGCGTTTTGACTTTGTGGCCAATTTGTGGAAGATATGATACATTTTGCAGCTTTTAATAGGCTTTATATTTTAAAGTGAGGTTTCTTTAATATTTTTTTTGATAAATTGTGAAATTTAGTAGACTAGAGTTTGTACAGTTTTTGTATAATACTGCTATATTAGGCATCTAGTTTTAATAGTTTGTCAGTCGAATAGGATAGTCCTAGCTTATCTTTTAGACCTGCTTAGGCTATATGTAATTGTTTGCTTATACTACTTGTATATTCACTTAAAATTTATTGACATTACTGAGGTTAAAGTTACCTTTCCTAACTTCACTGAGATTTCTTATATTATAAAAACTATGAATACAAAATACTTTAAAATGGATTAGATCAGGCATAATTTAGCACAGAATCAAATTTTTTGCAAAAATTAAAAAAAAAAAAGGTAATTATGTGGCTGTGAGAAAGTATTTTGCAACTATTGTATTAAAACTATAAACTTGTAATTTACAAAAATGGTGTCAAAAACTTTTTTGAGTTTTTTTTTTTAGCGATTCACTTACATTTTAAATGAATATCTTCAATAGAAATATAAACAAGAAAGCTACTAGAAACATCACTTTTAAGCTTTATTTCGTTTCTGTAGGGATGAAGAATAACTGTCGAAAGGATAAGTAAATGAACAAAATAACTATTATTGCCCAAAATAATTGCTGGCGAGTCACTTTAGCCAACTGTAGGGTTCTGTCTTAATTGCCTGCGCATATGAGTTCACTCACTTTAGCCAACTGTAGGGTTCTGTCTTAATTTGGAAAGTAAAGTAATGTATATAAATATATAAATATATTAATCTAACAATCATCTATACTTACAAATTTACCATATTTTTATAAGCAAGATATATATATACTTTAATTTATTTATCATATAATAATTATATATTACGATGGAAGGTGAATATTAGTTGTTAAGTTTTAGTAAATTAGTACATATATTACTATATATTTAACATATAAATTTTATCTGGGGCCTGGTTATGCCATTTTCTATTTTTAAGGTGAGTGATTTGGTTTAATTAGTTGAAATTTTTTTTGTAGTATTGTGAGTTTTGATGGTAGTGAATCACTCTATCTTATATTTGCGTACTAAAAGATGACCGGGTAATAACCGTATATTATATATATTATATATATATATATATATATATATATAATATATATATATATATTATATTTACTATATATATATTATATATATATATAATATATATATATATATATATGTAATCAATATCCGTATAATATAATAATTATATATATATATATATATATATATTATATATATTTATATATATATATATATATATATATATATATTATTAGTATATAATATATATATATATATATATATATATTCCTTAATTTCTCTGAAAGATGACAATAACAAATGATCATTTTTGATCCATGTTTCAATCCACTTTTAAGATGACAATGAGATGAATTCTGTATAAGGTTCTTTTATTTTTATTTTCACACAAATACAAGAATTTTAATAGCAAAATATTGAAGTTATTTGTTTTACAATAATGTTGATAAAAAAAAAAAGCTTAAGACTGATTTATTGTCAAATACAAAGTACAAGTGAATTGTTCACACACAAATCAAATGTTTTAGTTCTTTGATGTACTTTAATGAGAATATTCTTAGAGAATAGGCAAATGAATAAGATGCCATTACACATTAATTTTCTTACCTTAAAAATAAATTGCTCTTATTTTCTTACAACAAAATATGAGATTTTAGGATTTAAAACAATAATACCAACTAAATTAAACAAAGTAATAATATGTAGGTGCATCATCAATTAATTTCATTGCCTAACTCCTACAAAGCTGCTCATAATTAATTTGTACAACAAAAAAATGGCAAAATAATAAAACTTAAGATCAATTGCATAAGTGAAATTGTTATAAGTCCTAAATAAAAAATTTAAACTTACCCAAATTCTCAGATATATTCCTTAATGACGTAAATGAAGTCAT
>JABUQX010131493.1:7500-10000 GCA_015478945.1 Trachelipus rathkii
CGAACAGAACTTCCACCTTTTTTGAAACTACCTTAATAACCTACTGTATGTGGTATGAGATTTCCAAGATGGTCTATTTTTCATGTTCAAACCAAGAATGTTTGTTTTCCACAGGTGAAATGAGAGATCTGTCGAAGAAAATAGGAAAGTTTGGAAGTGTTTTTGAGAGGGAGATGAGAAAAAGTTAAAGTTTTTAAAGAGTTGAACTTCCCAAGATTGAGGCAACCCCACCGGGAAATTAAATTCAGATCGGCAAGAATAGAATCGGAAAGTTGACTACGCGAAGCAACTCTAGAAGCAAAAGAGGAAGCAGAACTGAAATTTGTAGAAGAATGGAGTGTTGAGTTATCGACACAAGAACGAACAGAGTTAGGTGTGCAGCTGAGAAGATCGTCAATGAAGAGTAAGATTAAAGTTAGAGATAAAAGAAAACCTTGCGGAACACCACAAATAACCAAAGAGGAAGAAGAGATTGTTCCACCAGCAAGTGCCTATATGAAGCGATATGAAAGAAATTAGAAAAAGGTAAGCAAAGAGAAGGGGGAACCAAAGAAAAGGAGTTTAGAGAGTATCGACGCATCCCATATCAGGTGAAAGACTTTCGATATGACAAGCGACACCAAAAACGATTTCACATAGTCCTTAGGAGCACAAGACCATAAACTAGTGACATAAGAATGTTACCAGTTGACCTTGAATGTTGAAAACCATACTAGTGATCTGAAAGGAGAGAGTGAGAATCTAGATGATCCAGGAAGTGAAAGTTAATGAAAGTTTCAAAGATTTTAGACGGAATAAAACTGAAAGCTATAGAGCAATAGTTAAAAGGATAATTGCTGCTATTCTTCTTCGATATCGACTGAACATATGAACTTCTATCATTGAGGAAAAGTGTTAGAATTAAGACATAGATAGTAGAGCCGAACGAGGATAGAAATCAGCTCGAAAGCCCACTCTCTGAAAACATGGGGAGGAATGCCGTCCTAGCCACTAGCTTTTCTGGCGTTCATAGATCTCAGGGTCTCATTCACCCGATCATGTTTAATTACAGGCGGGGCAATGAGGCACCTGAGAAGAGGAGTCGTAGTAGGAGTTTGCCGACGAAATCGTCCAGGGCGAAATTAGATTAAAAAAAATGGGAGGCGAAGGGATTAGCTTTTTCAGAATGATTATTAGCTAAAGATCCGTCAGAGTGAAAAAGATGAGGAAAGGCAAATTTATAGATGCTATTAAAAGATGTTTGTTGGCAAGATTTTTATCAGTACGATATCCAAGGAGATCAGCGCACTTCCATTTGGTGAAAGTTCGTTTAGCCTGACGAATAATATCAATACAACTATTCTGAGCTGAACGAAAATTAGAATAAGTGAGAGGGGGAGGAGAGTTTTTTCCATTCCTGATAGGCATTGCTTCTATCCTGAAAATCACGTGAACATTTGAGATCGATCCACGGATTTTGAAGAGAAATGATTTAGTAGATTAACACCCCTACTCTTTCAGAATCACCGAATCGTCTTCCGGGTCAAAACAGGATTCGTACCAAGAGTAGGTAGCGGAGAAAAAGACGCAATGCCACCCAATCAGCCCGATTAAATAGTTTGAAAATACATTTGGGGCATGATGAAGATACTGGAGAAAGATTTATAATAAAGAGCTACAAGATTGTGGTCAGAGTCATCGATAGGAAGGAAAATTTTGTATCTGTAGCGAAAAGGTGAAGTGATATAGCATTGATCATGAGTGTTCGACAATTGGTTAGAACGATCTGGGATGTCATAGGTTCCTTAATCAATTATTTCAGATCGTTGAGAAATCTAAATGTTTGGGCATCTTTCCCTTCAGTATCAGTATTAGAGGAGTCCAACGACTCAGTGTGGTGTACGTTGAAGTTTCTTAAATAAAAGACCTCCCTATTTGAATGAGAAGTGAGTGTGTTGGGAATCGACCGATTGGGAGACCTAAAAAAGTGGAATGAATCAGTAATGAAGTATGAAGGAAAGATATGTGAATTTGGAGTGAATGGCGGAGTTTTGTGAAGGGGTATGTTTGTGAGCCTGGTCTAGGAAATGAATCCTTAGATTGAAGAGATACCACAGTGGGAGCACGTCTCGGTGTTGTGGACCCCTAGGGTTGATTTTTGACTGTGATTGGCTCGCACTTAAGTGTATGATGGGAAAGTGTATTAAGGAGAAGGGAAGTTTTCCTTTCTATTTACGTCATACTCTTCTATTTATATATATATATATATATATATATATAATATAATATATATATATATATATATATATTATATATATATATATATATATATATTATATGATATATATGTACGAGTATTTTCTCACACCTGATTGAAAAAGCCTGCTGGCCAACATCTAGCCCACAAGAGTTGTGGAGGAATCTCAAACGAAATAAAATAAAATAAAACTCTCCCATGTAACTAATGAAGACATTTGAAGATGTGTAAGTAATAAAATTTGGAGAAATATAATATAAGAAG
>JABUQX010131493.1:25000-26158 GCA_015478945.1 Trachelipus rathkii
GTTGAAGTTCACAGACCAATTTCCTTAAAGTGTTTATCTAACTTTTTCTTGAATAAATCGATGTTGCCGCTGTTCACTATTTCATAAGAGAGACTATTCCACTTCTCAATTACATCGTAAGTGAAGAAATTTTTTGCTATATTGGTTTGAAATCGTTTATGACAAAGTTTATGCCCATTACTTCGTGTTACATCATTAAAATCATATCTAAAGAATTGCCTGTAATCGATATTGTCAAATTTATTTAGTATTTTGAAGACTTCTATTAATTTTCCTCTCAATCTTCTTGTTTCTAAAGAATGTATATCTAATTCGCGTAGTCGTTGGTCGTATGACTTACCTCTCAATTCTGGTATTAATTTGGTTGCCCTTCTTTGAATTCTTTCAATTTTTCTATGTCCTTTTTGAGGTATGGACTCCAAAACTGTACTGCGTATTCCAGATGAGGTCTAACTAATGTTTTATAAAGAGGAAGTATTATATTTTTAGATTTATATTCGAAGTTTCTGGCAATAAAGCCTAGAGCTTTATTTGCTTTCTTAACAGCTTCAGCACATTGTCTCGCAAACTTTAAATCCTTATTAATTAATACTCCTAGATCCTTTTCCTCACTGACAACTTTGATAACTGAGTCATCTATTATGTAATCATATTCGTTGTTCCTACTCCCAAAATGTATAACTTTACATTTATCGGTATTAAATTTTATTTGCCATGTTTTTGACCAATTTACAATCTTGTTTAAGTCGCTTTGGAGTAATTGATAATCTTTCTCACATATTATGCAATTTCCAAGTTTCGTATCATCCGCAAATTTCGAAATATTGCCTAAAATATTGTCATCTATGTCATTTACATATATAATGAACAGTATTGGACCCAGGACAGATCCTTGGGGTACACCACTAGTAACATTCGTCCAATCTGAGCATTCACCATTAATAACGACTCGTTGTCGTCGGTCCAATAACCAATTTTGAATCCAATTTAAAAGTCTTCCTCGAATACCATGAGCTCTAAGCTTTTCCAATAATCTTTGATGAGGGACGGTATCAAATGCTTTTTGAAAATCTAGGTAAATAACATCAAAAGATTTATAGTTATCTACATCGTTAATAACCACATTAAAGAATTCTAGTAAATTTGTTAAGCATGATC
>JABUQX010131494.1:0-5000 GCA_015478945.1 Trachelipus rathkii
TAGATATAGGAGAAGAGTAATGAAGATACGAGTAAGAGTAGAATAAGAGAGTGAAGAGAGAGAGATATATTACATAGTAATAATAGTAAGAAGACCAGAGAGACAGTAGTAGCTAATAGATAATAACTAAGAGACTATATAGAGTAACATGAGACACTCACAGAGATCAAGAATAAACATATATGTAGACATAAGATGAATCTATACAGTAATACACAAGTACAGTATAGTATATAGAGAGATGGACTAAGAAGATAGAGCGAAGCAGAGTGGTATAAGTGATATTTAGAGAAGAGGATTTGTATTATATATAATGGATATATAAAGGTTCACATTAAATATAATACAGGAATATTATTATATATAACATTTCCACATACATTTTACACATGATGTTTACGCCTATTTTATATTAAAACTCTCTAAATCTTTGCAAATATGCCAATCATTTATATCATTATTGATGATATAGTTTCGTATCTCAGTAATACCTTCAGTTAACACATATGTAAAAAGTTCCCGCTCAGATATCATAGTATATTTACATTCTGGATCACCTGCATAAATATTTTCTTGCCATTGTTTTCTAAGTAGATAAATGAATTTCTGTACGTCTATAGAACTTAGGAAGCGATCGATGATGTACGTAGGATCATCAATCAGGGTTTTCTTAAATGCGTAGTATTCTTGGTATAACATGTAATGAATTACGGTTACGTAATTAGATAACACATATGTCTTCTTCATCTGTATTAACATTCGCTTACGTACCTCTAACATATATTTCATCTGTGCTAGGCCTGAAATGTAGAATCCAAATGATGTAGGTTCAAATACTGCTGTTTCATTATTTCTCTCCCATAATCTAACTTCCAAACTGATTATGTTTTGATGTTTATAAAATGCTAGAGTAAGTTGTTTATCGCTGGTTTCTTCGCACAGGTTAATAACTGTTTCGGTCCAGTTTAAAGCTGAGCTTGGTTTAAAGTATTCTGTAAGCCACTCTTCAGTGTGATTACATATACAAAGTAATTCATCTGGACTCACGAAAATACGCTTGGTATTATAACAGGGTGATTGGGTAGCGCACACTTTAAAAATTCAAATCCATCGGGTTTTCTTTTATATAAGAATGAAACCCTACTTCCGGGGATCTTGATTTCCCACTGGATAATGTCTTGGATTGAGGTATACTTGTTAAGGTGATTCATGATATACACTTAGTGAAAATAGAACACTTTTAATTACAAACCAGAGAGCTTGTGCACCGCTTAACAGCTAAAAACGAGTATGATTTTAAAATGAGGTCGGGTCTAAAACATCCCGACTGCTCAAATATAATTTTCATCCAATCAGGGGTAGGCCTCAGGATATGAAAAAACATGTTTTTTCATACCTTAAAACCAAAAGCGATCAAAAATAATGCTCGACCAATCACATACGAGGTCATATAGAGATAAGGATTACTCCGTCCATCACAAGAAAGGTAAACATTTCCTTCTTACTTGCTCGCTTAAAGGATCTTACCGATCCATCATGTTTCAGTTTGAAATATATTTTAAATAATATAACATTGATTCTCGATTCTGTCTATACTGGAATTACCTTCTTGACCTGGTATTAGGCTTAAATCAGCCTGTGATACAAAAAGGCTTATCCTAATTTTAGGCCTAAATCTTAGACCTACGTAGTTATTGCGCCGCTTTTTAGAGAAGGGGGTTTGTTTGAAATATATTTTGACCTGGAATTAGGCCTAAATCGCCCCGGGATACAAAAAGGATTTTCCTAAACACATTTTACAGAGAGAGGTCAGTTTCGTATCTGTAAGGAGTGCGGTTGTTGTGTTTTCTCGTGATGGATTGTCAATGTACATAGATCTATAAAATAAAAATAATAATAATAATTAATAATAATAATAATAATAATAATAATAATAATAATAATATAATATAATAATAAGCCAAATTAGAAATTTAAAAACTTTGAAATATTTTAGTTAACATCGAGCGAATAATATAAATGTAAGTGAATAATTGTTATTTTTAAATAAGAACTTAGAAAGATTTTAATAAAATACATGTTATGTTAGCCTAGAAGAACTTATTTTGTTTTTTTATACTTATTACATGGCTAAAGATGATGTATAGCAGTAAGTCAATAGAACAAACGGTGACATAGCTTGGTGTAGAGGGGTGTTAGGGGCTGACCTTACTGATTTTATTGCTTTAAAGTACTTTAAATATATGTTTTTTATTAACATTTCATAAGATATTAGTAAAAAATTTATTAAAACTTGACATTTTCCATGTCATTTATAAACAAAAAGTATTAACAGTTAATAATAAATTCTTTGCTCAAAGATAATGAGGTTGATTTATTATAGAAGTTTTTAAAAAAACTTTGAAATAATTTTTAGTTATATTTGACATGAGTAATATAAATGAACGTGTTTAATTAAAACATAATATGTTTTAATAAATTATACTGTGTAAGTGAAGTGTAGTGTAGTAAATCTGTGTGTGAGTGTAAGTAACTATCTGTGTGTGTGTGTAAGTGAAATCTGTGTGAGTGTAAGTGAATCTGTGTGTGTAAGTAAATCTGTGTGTGTAAGTAAATCTGTGGTGTTGTGTGTAAGTAATCTGTGTGAGTGTAAGTAAATCTGTGTGTGAGTGTAAGTAAATCTGGTGTAAAGTAAATCTGTTGTGTGTGTGTGTGATAAGTGTAACATGTAAGTGGTCTAATGGGTAAATGTAAGTGCCATAGTGAAGGTGGTGTATAAGTGGTCAAGTAGAATGTGATGTAATAATGTGTAAGTGTGTGTGGTGGTGTGTGTGTGTGTGCTGTGTGCAGGGTGTGTATGTGTGTCTAAAAATATATAATAACAATAGGTTGATTATATTTTTGAAAAATAAGAAAAATAATTAAAATAAATAAATAAAAGTAAAATAATAAAAATAAATAAAAAGAATAAAAAGAATAAAAAATAAAGTATAAAATAATAAAATAATAATAAAGTAAAATAATAAAAATAAAATAAAAAGAATAAAAAGAATAAAAATAAAAAGTATTAAAACAAAATAAAAAATATAAAAGAAAACATAATGTTAATAAATATATGTGAGTTAAAGCAGTAAACATATGAAGTTAAGCAGTAAAACATGAGTTAAAGCAGTAAAGCAGAAAGTTAAAAAGCAGTAAAGCAGTAAAACGAGCATACTAACCCTTTGGGTTGGCTATGTAACAACCATCTATTGATTTACTAGATTTAGCTGCTTTAGGTAATGTAATGTATGTGAGTTAAAGCAGTAAAGCAGAAAGTTAAAGCAGTAAAGCAGAAAGTTAAAGCAGTAAAGCAGTAAAACAAAAGCATACTAATCCCCTAGGTGTTCAAGGTAACACATTCTATTATTTACTGATTTACTGCTTAGGGTATGTAAAGTTAATAAAAATGTGAGTTAAAGCAGTAAATCAACATATGAGTTTAAAGCAGTAAATATGAGTTAAAAGCAGTAAAGCAGTAAAACAAAAGCATACTAATCCCCTTGTTGCTATGTAACACCTCTATTGATTTACTGATTTACTGCTTTAAGGTCTGTAAAGTTTATGTTTTTAATAAATATTTCGTACAATTGTAGTAAAATAAAATGATTATATAATAGACACACTGCGATTTTTTTTTTCTTTTTACATACAATTTTTAAAAATTTATTCAATTAAAAAGTATTGAAGGTAAAAAGTATTAGTAAAAAATAATGTTTACTAAATATATGTGTTAAATATAGGGCTGGTAATGCAGTTACAGTTTTCACACGGTTCGCGAAAATGTTTTATAAATAATGTAGTTTTTTTTTAAAAATCTGATGACTTTAATTAGTATATATATATATATTTTTTTCAATTTCGCGCGGGAATAGTTGACGGGCGCCTGCGGGCGCACGCTGCGGGCGGGAACGCGGAAATATTATGCGCCGGCGGGCGCACGCGGCGGGCGGGAACCGCGGCGGACGGGGACGGGCGGAGTCGCACCTGCGGGTGCGTAGCTGGCAATCTTTGGGTTGGGGCTCAATGCTGAGCCTGGTGGTTACTTGTGAACTAAGGGGTGAAGACATAATATTAAACTGCTGTTTCTTTATGGAGGGTAGAGATGATCCATCAAGATGATTTCATCAACACGATGAATCATCAATAAGACGTATCAAAGATACGTCATCAAAGATGATCATCAAAGATTGAACCTTCAAAGTTGAGGCGGAATAAAGTTAAGGCATTAATGCTGAGGCATCAAAGTTGAGGCATTATGCTGAGGCATCAAAGTAGTTGAGGCATCAAAGTTGAGGCAGCAAAGTTGAGGCATCAAAATACCGAGTGTGTGAGTGTAAACGTAAGTGTATCTGTGTGTGGGTGTGAGTGTAAGTGTATATGGGTTAATGTAAGTGTCTATGGAGAGTGTAAGTGCTTATAAGTGTCATAGTGTGTATAAGTGTAATAGTGAATGGTGTGTATAAGTGTTATAGTGTATGTGTGTGTGTGCAAGTAATATATATATAGGCTATAGTGTTAGAAAAAGACAAACTCATAGTAGGAAGCATCCTAGGAACTTGTATGTAATATACACCAATCGATTACGCATACCTTTACCTAGGGAGTAGACACCCCATATGTAGGGCTATTCTAGGCCTCACGCCGGGAGGCTAGAAAGGCTTGAAAAAAGTGGCACGCAGTTGGCACTATGTGGCATCATTGCACTATGTGGCACTTTACTTGGCAATCATTGGGCATCACTTGGCCACTCATTGGCCTCATTGGCACTCACTTGGGCACTCACCTGGCACTCACCTGGCACTCATTAATCTCTCATGTCGAACACTAATAGAAATCACTAGATAATTCTTGATGATTGGGAACCATCCAAAGGCCATCAAGGTTTAAGCGTGGGTCAATGACCCATGGTATATGGCAAGGTCAATGGTGAAATATCAGGGTCAAACAAGGTTAAGACA
>JABUQX010131495.1:0-22653 GCA_015478945.1 Trachelipus rathkii
AGTATATAACACTATATATATATATTATTATTATTGATTCTCAAAAAATTATGTTAGTAGTCAGTATCATAATATACAGGAATTCAATGAAACATAATATATAGGTGACTATTATAATTGTATAATATATATATATATTATAAATATAATACCTAATATCCCTTCTCCCCCATAGCTGAATTACCATATACGCAAAACGTTACATCATTTTATGGTCTACATATGTTTGTTATTTTATTATTTTTTATTTTTTTTTTTTTTTATATTAGTTTGCAACCAAATTAATAATGTTTATTTTATAATTATTAGTAGTGTTTGCACACCAAAATCATTCCTATCACAAAATAACTCTTTAAATAAAAAAATACTCACAAAACTGTTATTAATAAATAATTATTAATTATATCCATGCCTTTTTACTTATTAAATAATAAGTATAAAGATAAAATACCAAAATAGTGACTCATATATATATTATATATATATAACTAATAATACATTATATAACTAATACGCTGTTGATAAGTAACGTACCCATAAATTTAACTAATTTATTTTGTATGTAAAAGAAGGTATAGATTACATGTCAAAGGTATTGAAAAAAAACAATTAAAAGGAATATACTATATTAACGCAACAAATAATGATGCGCTGCACACATGTATACAACGACTTACAAACTCGTGCCAGTCAGTATATCCTTGTACCCAATGGGGATTTTAATACTGTAAGAAATTTTAAAATCAACTTAGCTTAATTGTTGAAACTACTAGAATTTATTGATATTTTATATTTTCAATAATAGTGTTCGATTCACACTAATATTAAACGCAAGTTCCAAAGTAAATGAACCTCTTCATTTCCAGTTTTAATTTAATATTAAGGCATAGATCCACATCTTTTTTGATTCATCCTGGGCTAACTCGGAATTGTCTTTAGACTTAAATAGGAAAAAATAACATTCATGCAGATTGATAATTAAAAGATCATTAAGTCATTTAAGGAAGAATGAGATATTTTTCTGATTTTAATGTTCAAAGGCATACAATCTTAAAATGAAAGATATAACTAATACTTTTACTTTTTATATTTCAAATTTCGGTAATTTACATTTTTTAAAATTAAAATTTTACCTTAAATTACATTATAACTTTAACGTGATAGAGCCTTAGAAATAAAATGTAAACTCGTTGGTAAATAAGAATTTCGTCCAGTCATCAATGTACCATAGTATTGCTAATCTGGAACTGAATTGTTTAAGAGGATAATCAAGTAAAATAGTTCCTCCAACTAATTTGAATCACCAATTCCTTCATTATATTGTCACTTTATTGAGGCATGTTGATTTTATACGGAAAATTGTTCCCATCAATAATTATTCAATAATAATTAGTCTTTAATATAAGTTTCCACGTCATGTACCATTTTCTTTATAAATGTACATATAATAAGTGGAGAGATAATGAATATCGTATGACAATAAAAAATAGGCAATGTCCACATGGGCCTATCTTCGAGATTCTATATCAGTTCACAACCTAAGTCACTAAGAGAGCGCTTAAATCTACTATAAACATGCTCATGCAAATCTTATTTGGCACAAAAACAAAGCATTTCACACGCCAATAATGATGGGCTTTATTTTTTCAAAGGACATTCAGTCTTGTCCAAAAACATTTGCTTTACATTTAATACAAAATAAACCCACCAATGTTAAGGGCTATATAAGGCCTCATACCCTTATACTTCTCTACAATGATATTAATATTAATATTATAAAATATGAATACTCGTCACCATTACACATCTCACACATCCCCGGAACAAACACTACTCCGATCCTAATTTAGCACTACAATAAGTCAATTTGCCCTCAATACACCATCACCAAAAAGTTTATAATGTTGTCCACCTCCACCAATCACAACTATTTTGGGCGCGATATCCCTAGGCTACTAATATAAAACGAATAACCCACCACAAAGGGATTCACCACAAACCACAACACTAACAACACACATAATATACTATTACATAATCAACATCAGTACACTTTTCTCCTACTATTATATAGAAAAGTTACGAAAAAATTTACCTATATATTCTACTATATTATACTTATATTTATACCATCACATATAAATATTCACCCCTTTTTGCAAAAACAACAGATAGATTATGCAATTTATATTGTTGAACAAGCTGGTGTTAGAATTAATTGAGTATACTTCATGAAATAAGAAAATGATCACAGTGGCAAATAAAGTTAAAAAAAGAAAATTGGACTATAATAAATATACAGTATATATATGGAAGTCTACTTAAATCGAGGAATAATATATATATATTATATAGTTTTATATAATATATAATAGTATATATATATATATATATTATATAGTTTTATAATAAGTATATGCTGAAAGTCATATAGTGTGAATAAAGATTTTACTGCTTCCCTTATTTATTTTATCTTTGGCCCTTTAAATATTTATTTATATTCTTAACTCTATATACTAACCTTAGCGCGCAATAATTTACCCTGACTTATCCTTTATTATCTATTATAATTCTATATTACCAAAAAAAAGGTCAGGTCGCATAAAAGATAAATTTATTAAAAAAAATTTATATCAATAACAAATAGCAAATAAGTAAATGATCTATCAATATTTATATAAATGGAAATCACAATGTTGCAATTGAGTTAGGTATAATGTAATTGTCGACTCTATATATATGTTATTTAAGTTTTCTTTTTATATTTTTAATTTTATATCTCTATTATAATGACTCTGCTCACTAATTTGTTATTAATCAATCTTAGTAATGTTAACATTTATATATATATATGAATTATAAGATATATGAAATATTAAATGAGAATAGAGAAAATGTAGTATATCTTTGGAAAGGTCAAAGAAAATGACTAATAAATTTTGCCTGTAAAGAAGAACCTATAACTATAAGTTATTATATATATATTTAGGTAATTTATATATACTCATTAATATATAATTATCTATATACTATATACATATACTGTTTTTCACTTTAAATCTATTTTACTATTACCTACTAAATCTATTTATATTCTATTTATTAATATATTTTTTTATTATAAGTATTATTATAGATACTCATATATATCTATAACTATATTAGGAATAATATTATATATATATATATACGTTATTAATAATATTAATATTTATAAATATATACTAATATAAAGTCAAACCCAGAACAAGGACCATTACCACGCGGGGCAGTATCGATAATCTGATTAAATTATATTTTTTTAGATTTATCAATGCCGTTGCAACACAACATTGCTCTATGTATTATTTTACACACGTATGTAGAATTATACATTCCAATGATCTTCTCACCTAATGCACAGTTCATATAAATTCGTCAATAAATTTCAAAATTACTAATTAGGTGTACGGTCATTGAAAAAGATTCCCAATCAGTACTGATTGAGGTTTTTATGAATTTAAATCTGACATATCAATGCAAAATGTTCCAGTTTATTAACAATTTTATCATTTCTCTTATTGAGTGTTTTTAATACGCAATTTCTTAATATCTGCCATCTCTTGCAATCATTTGGAATATCCAACTTATTAATATGAAGTGACTTTGAGCGTAATGCGACGAAATAATGGGGACTACAAGGTGAAATAGGGAGTTCTTTTTTCTGACACTAAGATACTTGAGCGTACATGAAAGTCATTAATTATTTAATGAAGAGAAATAAATTTAGAAATTTACATGATTAATTATGAAAACAAGATGCTTTCGTAATTGATGAAAATGGATGTGAGGAGAACGTAAAGAAAACACTCTTTCGAAAAATCTGGATTTATCATGGCAAGCAATTTAGTAGGTGATTAGTGAGATCTTGGCGTTGGTTTGTTTTTTTTAAAATCAATCTCGTGTTGTCATTAGAGGATTGAATATTTGGTTGTTTTTTGGGGAGGAGGTATAATATGTATAGTGAGGAAGTTGAAGAATGGCAAATCTGCAGATATAGATGGAATTACTGGTGAAAATGATTTAGAATGGAGGCGTGATTGGGATTGACTGGATATGAAAGTTGTGCAGAAAATCGATTGTGGAGAATGAAGTTCCGAATGATTGGAGGATGGCATTGATTGTTTTCTTATATAAGAGTGAGGGAGATAAGGGAAACTGTAGCAACTATAGGGGAATAACTTTATTGACTGTTGTAGGGAATATAAATGCTGATATTTTGGTTGAAAGAATGCGTTGAATGGATGAGGGACTGATTGGCGAAGAACAAGGCGTATTTAGAAGTTATAGAGGATGTGTAGTTCAAATTTTCATATTGAAACAAATAAGTAAAAAAATGAGAAAGAAGAAGAGTAAATTGTAATTGGGTTTTATGGACTTTCAACAGGCGGCTGACCAGATTAATATGGAAGCTCTGTGTCAGGAATTAGTGATATATGGGTGCTGCTGGTAGGCGTTTGAATGGAATCAAAATTATGTATATCGACAGTGAAATGTGTGTGAGAAGAAATGGAATGAAAAGTTAATGGTTTATTTTTAATAGTGTAACGAGACAGGGATGTGTAATATTTTCATGGCTATTTAAGTTGTATATGAATGGGTTGATGAACGAATTTGAGTTAGGGGTGGTAGGGGAAGGTGTTAGACTGACGAATAATTTAAAAGAGTGGAGGATGCTCTGCTTATTGTAAGCTCAATGTATTGGTTTTGAGTGGCAAAACTGAAGAAAGTTTGAGAAGATTGGTAGAGGGATTTGGGAGGATGTGTAAAAGGAAAGATTTGAAAGTAAATGTAGATAAGATTAAAGTGATGTTAATGGGTCAGAATAGTCCGCTTTGTGAAATCATGTTGAGTGGTGGGCAATTTTAATAAGTATATAAATTTAAATATTTAGTCTGCATGTTGGATGAAAAAGGAACATATGATGCAGAGTGTAGTATTAAAGTTGTGAATGGTAGGAAAGTGACTATACAATTAAATCCTTGGTGAAGGCAAAGGGACTTAGTTTTGATAGTGCTAGGGTTCTTCATAAGGATATATTGTTACCGGTTCTAATGTATTGTAGTAGTATGAAATAAAAGGTACAGATCTAAGGTTCAATCTGATCAGATGAATAATCTTAGGAGCGTGTTAGGTGTGAAAAGAATTGATAAAACAAGGAATGAACGTGTTAGGAGTTGTGTGGCTTGAAGAAGGGCGTAAATGAGACAATAAACGAGAGTGTATTAAGATGGTTTGGTCATTGCAAAGGATGAATGATTGTCGGCTGGTTAAGCGGATGTATTGTGGACGAGAGTGTTGGAAGTCGACCAGCCAGGAGACCGAAGAAAAAGTGGATTGAGTCAGTAATGTCTGAAGTAGAGGAAAGTGAGCTTGATAGAGGAGAGAAGAAAGGTACATGATAGGAGTGAAGGAAGGGGTTTTTGTAAGAGGGTAAAGTTTTGATCCTGGCCAAGGGCATGAATCCTACATTGACTAGATGCCACTGTGGGGTCCATCTCGGTGTTGAGAAGCCCTAGAGTAAATTTTTGGCTGCGACAGGCTTGCACGTAGAGGAATAAGGGGAAGGCGTGGTGGTTTCCCTACACCTTACGTTATGCTCTTCTACGTAACTGTCCTATTTTCATGCATGTGATGCACGCCCCTCAATCTGCGGGAAGTGAAGGGAAGATTAAGATATATATATATATATATATATATATATATATATATATATATATATTATATTATAATAAATATATATATTATCATTATGTTTATATTATATATAATTACGTATTTTATATATATCAGTATATATATAATTATGTCAATTTCCCCTCAATATTAAAATGAACATTTTGCTGCAATCCGAGAAAAATCGTGCTCAAAAATTGGCTTCTAAATTGATAAACGAGCTTGTTGTGTTGTTGTCTTCCTTTTACTTTTATCGTCCCTAACTTTTTGATTCCATCTTTCCTTATGGTTTCCGACGTTCGACTTGTTGTTGTTGTTGTTATTTTTGTTTTCTTGTTTGTTTGTTTGTTAGTTCAAGTGTTATTGCTGAAGTTGTTTCTGTCGTTGTTTATGTTTTTGTTGAGACGTTTAAACTTGGGATGAAATGAGGATTTTTTTTTTAGTTTTTTTTTCTTCTTCTTTTTTTTATGTCTTAAAGGGAAAGTTCTGATACATTTTTTTGAGGGGATATTTATAATTGGTTTACGTTGAGTTATATACTCCTAATGGGATTTTATACACGTTGAGAGGCTGTAATCTTTTATTTCCTACAAAGAGGCGCTCTGATTTTCATTTTCATTATTCTTGCATTATTAATTTTTTTAGAAGTACGTCGGCGGTCGTTGACGAGAACTTTCGGTTATATTCAACTTGGTCTCTCTCCCGACCTCCCCTAATGCACTTTTGGAATTTTTTTCTATTTTGTAATAATCACGGCTCTATAGTGGGTCCATAAGCACACAACAAAATAATAAATATTGTAATATAAATAATAAAAGTTTTATTAAAGTTTGAACTCGGACCGAGTCAGCTAGACCGTGGAGGGGTGAAGCGAACCACCATTGAGGGGGTGACTCGGACCCTCTGTTTAAATTCGTCTTTTCCGTAAAACAACACAATTCTTATATTATCTTATCTTAATTTTTAACTTAATATAATCTACCTTTATTCTTATTGATAGCATAATTCGTTTCCCAATAGTAGCCTAAGTTTTTCCTCTGTATTACACCGTTTTCTTTGGTTGTTCTGTTAGGGTCATGACATGATACACATTAAAAATTATTATACAATACTTTATAACTACTCAGGTGGTCCGATCACCCTCTTCTATCTGCCTTTCCTTTTTTGTTCGTCTTTTAGCCCTTTTTCCCCTTTCCTTTCTTTATTTTTTCCCTTTATTCTCACATTTTTTCTCCGTTGTCTTTCACTTTTTTCCCTTTTCTCCCCCCATTGTACTGCCCTTCGCCTTCGGCCGGTGCCGCCGTTCCCTTCCTCTTTGCGCCTCGCGGCCTCCCTTTTTGGGTTCCCGCGTTCTATACTCGGGTTTCTTCTTTTTCGTTTTACTTGTCCTCTCTTTTATCTTTCTTCGTATCTGTCCCTCGCCTTTTCTCGTCCCCTTCTCCCCTTGTCACCCTCGATAGTTTCTCTCTGTTCTGTGCTGGCCCGCGTCGCCCGCGTGCGCCGTCGCTCTGATATATTCTCTCTATTTGTGCTGTCCTCGCCTTATTCTTCTCGTCTTCTCTCTTCTCTATGCTATTCTCTCCTCGTCTCTTTCCTCTTCTTCTTACTTACTGCTCTCCTCTTTCCTGCATCTGCCCGGGTGGTGTTTGTAGGTAGAGAGCATTACTGACACTTTTTTGAATTCTGTCTTTCCTTTTTTTACTCTCAACACATTTCACTCTTTTTTTTCAAAGTAAATTGTACTTTAACTATAGAGTCACTTGGTGACTTGCAGCGAGTTATAATTTAAACTGTATACACGTTAGACCTAACAACATGTCAATGAATAAACGTAAATGACGAAAACACAAGGGCTGGCTGGCCGCTCCTGTGCTCTATACACTCTCATTCATACTCTCTGTTACGGCGGTGTTCTAATCCGGAACCATAGACGTTAGGCCCGCCGCCTCGTTTCTCCTTTCTGCCACTCACTTTACTTGCTCTGGATTCACAATAATAATTTACCTCTTTGTTTTTCTGTCCAGTTTTCTTTAGTTTCTATTTTTCCTCCAATCATATGCTTCGATCTGCTATGCCTTGACACTGACCAAAATAATTGAATCAATCGATTCCCGGAACTCTTTCACCAATTTCTAACAGTAAGTCATATTACACATCGTCTCACAATTTTTGCAATCAAGTGAAAATAAAAAAATGCAGGCCTTCTTTATCACAATTTCTAACATTTTTTTAAAATATTCTAAAAACTTCTTGATAAATATGAATCTAAATAAAACTTGTAGTACTTACCACATGGCTACTTATTTTGTCAGCCGAAATATTTTTTTTTCTTTTTTTATTATTGTTAATTTTTATATTAGAGTGGGCCTGAATTCCCCTCCTCCCTAAAAGAGGCGGCTCCCTGTCACCGCCGCCCGATCGTATCACTAAGCCTATAAATCTAGATTCATTTTCTTCTCAGATTGAAGAATCAAATCTCATTTCAGGTTTTCAGATTTGTTTTAGAAGATTTAAGACCCATTTAAAGCTTTGAAACTGATACCCTATTTAGAAGATTTACTATCTTCCCAAGGACCATTTGGGTATAGGTCCTTACAAGGTGTTACAAGGTGTTTTCATCCTATTTAAAGCTTATTTGTCCTAGTTAATTAAAGTATATATTGTTCTATCCAAAGTATGTTTGTTTATCCTATTCAAAGCGTTTTCATTTTCGACGCTTTTTCTGATCTTTGGCGTATTCCTTTGACTTTTACCAGGAAGTATTAAGGAAAATTTTAGGAGAAATGTCTTCGAGGCCAAGGAGGGAGTTGCGAGATACAGTGGGTATGAGGAGGACTCAGTGATTCACCTCCTCCTCAGCAGGAAGCATGAGAGGGAATACAGTCTTAAGTAGGTAGTTAATAGGTCTGTCCAGGATTAATAGTCAGAGAGTTATTGGAGATTACATAGAATATAACAGATTCAAGACTCGAAAGTCATCAGCCTGTGACTCGTGCAGTAACAGGTATAATAAAAAAATGACAGAATAATAAAGTTTTGAATGTAATTCACGATACACGAAAGGGATGGAACAGTATATGCAATATGTGTTATACACTACAAATGATATATACAACACACACATTAGCTGTAAAGAAGTGAATGAAAATTTGATCTTATTTAATCCCAAAAATAAATCAGAACATTTTAATAGTTACAAATTTGATCAATAGTGGATTTGCCATTGAAGCTCAAAATCCATGTGAGGATTTAAAACTATAGGTTTGAGTGATATCAACGCTTTCATTGCATGATGGCAGATGTATTTCCACTACTAATGTCTTTTGCGATCCAAGACTAAAAATAATATTGTATAGAATGGAATAATACATTTTGCAATAATTGAAGCTAATGTAATAAGTTATATAATTCTGAGAAATAATGTCATACTATTACCTATTCCTTTATTGAGGTTATGAAAAATACATTTTTTAAGCTAACGCAGATCATGCCTTGTACAAGTCTTGCTATGTATTTATTAAAGAGTAGATAACGTTAAAAAAGGATCAGTAAATAAACTAAACAGGTTTCACAAATATTTCTATAGTCATTCTGTCTGTGCTTACACATTGGCAATATTTTACATTGTCACATTCATCTAGAGAAATAAAATATGTGACACCTTCTATACCTAGACACTTTACAACATACATTTCTGAGTGTTTTTATTGCAAGCTGCCTTATCAATTAGAATGTTATGAGTTAGATCCATTTCACCAATTGCAGATATCAATAGTTTAGGATTCTTGTGTAAAGTGCAAATACAGGCTTTATGGGTTCCTTTTTCTCTAGCTATCACACATTACTTTGGCCTCAAATAAGTAAAGGTTGAAAATCCTACTGGCATTGTAACAGTTTCTTTATATTTTAAATAAATTTCTAGAAGGTTTCCCAGTATTAGATGTTTTTAAGTGTTTTCTTTGACACAATGTTTATTTTTAAAACACACACATACACAGTATCTGCCTTACCTGGACACCTACAACTTATCTCATCATGTTCATAAGAATTTTTGACTATCTTCCATTTCTATTTATGTCATTTTCATTAGGAATTTTTGACTATTCTTCCATTTCTTTATTTATTCATCTTTCATTTTGAGTAGTCCTTGAGCACTCACACACAATACCACACTCAATTCTTCCCATCATTCTGGCCTTGTTAACAAATCTGTTTTATCATCCCCCAAAAAATGCTTTGGTTTTCTCTTTACATCAATATGAGAAATGTCAAGTATTCTATAATCAGAGGCATACTTTGTAGGAAGTAGATAGCATTATTCTTCTTTTAACTGCTTCATCATAGGCTTCAAATAACCCTAGGGACATGAGATACTGGTTAATTTTAATTATCTCACTAATATAATTCTAGTTTCAATGTACAAATTGATTTATGATAAATAACTATATAGGTCCCTCCATTATGAATGCAAAAAAAATATAAATATAGGCTAAAGAAATAATGTCTAAATTATATTTCTGGTTCTAATTGTTGAATGTTCTAATTTTAGGCTCATTTACAACAATTCTACTGAGACTTAGAATCTTCTATTTGAGGATCAAAGCTCTACTATTCCAATATATGTTGAAAATATATCTTACATCTTGCGTTTTAAAGAGATAGACACCTTTCCCCTCTTACTATGGAGTACCTTTGTTTGGATCTTTTTATGGATGCAATTTGCAAAATTATAAAGATGCTGACTTGAGAGATATTTAGTAATACATATTTATACAACAGTTAAATATCATAATAATTTAGAAAAAATCTGTAAATTTGGTAATAATTACATTGTTTTAAATTTCCGCTGGACCAATTTTGATCATATGAGATTGAGGTATGGTAGCGTGATGGGGCAGGGGGTAGTAACCTATTCGGAGCCATGCCTTTTTATAGTGTAGAGGGGTGTATTTACGTTCCATATTCTAACAATAATAAATAAAAATAACAAAAATTTTTTTTTTGCTCGATTCGATAAGCCATATACAGAGTATCCCTAGTCAATGTTTCATATTTTAGCATTGTCTTTCTTAATGTCTATGAAAGAAAGTTTTTATATTTATTTAAAAATTAATACAATTTAGGCTATAGAATAGTTCAAGTAGATAATTTTCAGCTTTTGAAAAATGAGTTTTTTTTTAACTTTTGTTATTATCAATATCAGAAAAATTGCTGAATGGATTTAATTATTTTTCAGGTGTATATTCCACTTGAGTAATGTTCTTGTACTCTTTAAACTGGCTAAAGGTAAATTTTTTGTTTCAAACGTACTAGTGGCAAATGACACGCAAGTGCGCTTTCCCAACTCTTTGGTCTTGTAATTTCACTGTCGCTCTGTTAAAAAATATGATGATGGGGTTCTCTATGTTGAATTGGACCCTAACCTATTGTTTCGTTCTTTATTTTCATGTATTAATTATTGACATTTTTATTCTCAAAAAAGATAATTTTCAAATTATAATATAATCAGCTTTGATGTTAAGTAAACCCATTAAATATTAAAAAATTATCGAAATCTTATAACTTGAAAAGTACGAATTGTGATGAAAGTCTGCTTAACGTTGTTCACACAACGAGGAGTGAAATTTCAGGCCTCATTCACATTTTTTTCATTCTTATTTTATGTTCAAATTAATTTTCGTACAATTATTAATATTACCGTTTATACTACTATCTGATATATTTATTATAAGGTTCAATTCCTAGAATCCATCACATTACTCTTTATAAAAAATTTTAAATATATGAGGATCACTCTTGCAACTTTCATACATATCCACCTGATAGGAGATTAACTCCCTGACCGATTCGTATGATCCACTTTATGTGCCTGCCAACAGGCGCCTGTCGAAATACTCTTCTTACTGAAACCATGTTAATATATTATTGAACATCTTTTGCTCGAGAGACGTTTTTGCAACAATTGGGTCCAAAAAATTCTACGTGTTCAAATGTAAAAAAGATAACAATAGAATAGGGAAAGTGATGCAAAGTTTACAATGAAAATTCAAAAAAAAAGCCCAAAAAATTGGAATAACTATTATTAAAGAATTTATTAAAAGGTGCGGAACTTACTGGAACTAAGATAACTGCAGGATATAGATGTTTGTAAAAGCTACCCGTTCTACAGGTTAAACAGATGGCCTGGATTCACCCTTCAGATGGTGGTCCAATTCACCCTATTCGTGGGAGCTAATATTTATTAAACTTTACTAAAACTTTATTTTGTGAATTAGCATTATTATTTTTTCAGTAGTGCATATGACCTACTATATGGCCTTGATTTCAGAAAAAAAAAACAATTCCCAAAAAATTGTTTGGGGAAAGTCGGGAGACGAAGTTTAACTCTAAAGTGGTCCAAGTCACTCCGCCTGCCACTTACGAAATTGACTTGTTACTCCAAACTCAGAAAACATATCTCATGTACATGCTTCATCCTCAAATACTTCTTTTTTTTCTGAATCACTTATAAAATTTTACCATTTTCATCACATACTCCAAACTCAGAAAACACATATGTACACGTACTTGCTTCATCCTCAAATACTTCTTTTTCTTCTGACCACGATCTGATCATTTCAGGATAATGACTTTCATTTCTCTAACCACTCCTTATCTTAGAAATCATTGCATATTAAGTTTTTTCAAGCAGTCATTCCTCACATGCATTTTTCATCAGGTTTGAAAAAAACCCTGGTTGGACAACAAAAAAATAAAAAACCACGCCAGTGAATTTTCGTTGGCGGCCGTTTTAAAATGTGATTTGATAAAGAAGATAAAAATGACCAGAAAGTTGAATTGTTTGCTGTAATGTCCATTCAGTATTAGTTGTGACAAACTACTGGTAAATGTATAATTACAAATTAAGCATATAATTTAGTACAGACCTTGTCCATTCCCCACTGCTAAATGAATATCATCTTAAAGAATGGTGAAACTTGTAAAAGTTAAAATGGTATTGATTACAGGTTATTGCTAGAAATGACATAGCAGGACTATCTTAAGGAAAGCTAATTCATTAATATAATTTAAATTTATATTATTTTGAACTCAAAACATTTGTCATCTCATAATCTAGGCTCTGGCAGCTAGAGATTCGCTACCAAGTAATTCAGCTAGTTGTGTGCTAGAAACTGGCAATCTTCACTGGATACCTCCCCTGGAGTTGCCACAACCCACAGGTCCTGAGTTTTTAAACTTTTTTATATAAAACCTGGGTAAAATTGGGAGATTGAAAGAATTTTCTCTACTTTTTGTCTGTTTGGTCAAAAGGTTCAAAATAGACTTGGAGTCAGGAAAAGCTCAAAAACTTGTAAGGATATTATAAATATAATGAGACAGTCAGATAGGTACTATCGTGAGAATAAATTGGAAAATGCATGTCATTCCGTGACTTAATTCATCCGTGTTACAAATTAGTTTTATCCTTTATCGTGCATACTAACGTAATAAGCTTTATCAAATATTGGATTCAGAAATATTATTCTAGTAAATGTTATATCCATAGAGGAAAGAATGTTATGACGCAAAAATATGAAAGAAATTTTTACTTTTTTATTCTACTAATTTTATTAGTAATTTTAATAGTGGAATCTAGTTATTATCTTCTAGTCAATAAAAATTTAAAAATACATTAATTTGTACTTTTGTATGAAGATTCTTTAAATTTATTTTTTTTCATTCTCATCTCATTTATTCAGATATTTAAAAGGTATATTCCTGAAATCGCTCGATAATGCAACAGCCACACGTAATAATGAAACAATATAGTTATTACCCCGTATATTTAGTAATTTTAAAAATAGAAATAGACCATATTAGTTGCAAATAATAGCTAAAATTTAAAACCCCTAAAAGTTGGGCTTTTTCTTTGTTTTTTTTGGGCAATTTTTTTGCTAATACCAACCCTGATTTTCATGGTCCAAACCCTCTGGCACTGTTCTCAACCGTGTAGTAATTTTGATTATCTATTGACTAATTTGTCAACCTTTAAGTAAAACTGATAGAAATGAGATTCTAATGAGAACAAGATAATGGTGATGAGAAGTGGCTCTTTCAGCATCATAGATCCTTTCAATCTTAATTGGATGTGCAGATTTCAAGATATATTTATTGTGAAAAAATAACTAATAATAATCAAATAAAAAATAATACTGAGCATATTTTATACTATAGTATATATATATATATTATATATATATCAGATATATAATATATATATAGTATATATAGGTATATATAATATATATATATATATATTATATAAAGTCATATATTATATGATTATATATATATATATACCGTTATATTATATATATAATAGTATTATATATATACTCTATATTTAATATATTTTGTATATATATATTATAGTAGTATTGATATAATTAATAATATATATTATATATATAGTATTATAATATATAATATGCGTAACTCACATACCGCTATATATATGATACGGTGCATCAAGCGTATATAACGAAGTACTCGGTACTAAGCAGATATGAGCTATATCAGTTGTATATAGTATATCTAGTATATATAAGAAATGAATTGATATACTATATAAGATCTAACCCTACTAAAAGTAATGATAGTATATATATAGATATATACTGTTATATGATAGTAATAATATATATATATACTATATATATATATACTATATATAGATATATATATATATAGTATACGTATAGGGAGTATATATTATATATATAGTATATACTATATATTATATAGTAATAATATAACTATATATATTAATATTATATGTTATATATATTCGTATATATATATATATATTGATATATTATATAATATTATAATATATTTAAATATATATATATATATATAGTATATATATATATATTATAATATATATAATATATATAATATATATATATATTGGTTTTTTCCAGAAGAAATATAAGATATTTCTTATAAATATAATAATAATTATTACATAATAATATATAATAATTTTTTTCAGATATTTTCACAGAAGTATCTTCAACAACATGTAACTTATTTTAATTATTTCATTCGTTAGTATTTATTTGATATTTAAAATCTTTAAAAGAATTTGCAAAAGAAAATCAAATTTGTATAAATGTAACATAGCTTTTCATCATACTCGTGTATCTCATAACTTACAAATGTAAGTATTTATCATTGTGTCTATAATTACATTACAGTTTTATCAATATTCCTAAGAAATTTTATTAGTTTGTTTATTCACTCATATTTCGCATTGATGCTATAAAATTTTATCAAAGGTTTAAATTTTGTTTCGATAATTAAAATAAAAATTAGTATAGTTACAAGAAATTTAGATTAAAGTTCAAAATATAATGGATGTAATTTTCGCTGAAGGTAACTTCATCCCTTTCCTGCAGGTTCCCATACTCACTCCTCCTCCCTATATGGGTTTAAGCAATTTTCCTGTCAGATGCACGAAAATATCTGTAAATTAATTATTATTTTTTTCTCAATTTTAAAATTTATAATAGGAATGTTTTGCCATTGGAATTTATTCTTGACACCTTTTTCTTAACAATATAGTGAAAAAAATTGAAAAAAAGACCTTTTCCGATAACAACTTTAATTTTATTTTAAAAGTAAAATAATTTTACTTATATCTTTCTATAAATAGGAAGCATTAAATGTAACTAGTTTACCATTACAAGAAATTCACTACATGTTCGCCTATTTTTACCAATAAATAAATAAACAAATAAATAAGTAAAAATAAAAATAAAAATAAAATATTTAAATAAATATTATCTTTGTGGGAAAATAAACTAAACCAGCTGGGAATGATTAATGGTGATGGTATTCTTGATGTGATAAACAAACTAGAAGAGTCTGCGGATTTGATAATGGAAAGTGATTTGTTTGGAAGCTTTTCTTACCTAATTCTGAAGCACTTCAAAGGAGACAAGTTGATTAAAACCTTCTAATTGAAAAATTGGCAAAAACCCTTGTTTGCTGATCCCTTAAAGGTGGGCTTTCATTTTTAATATATGATATATAATATATATCTATATATAGTATATTATATATAGTATATATATTATGATTTTATATGTATATATATATTATATATATATTATATATATAAATATATATATGATATTATATATATATATATAATCCTTGTCTTATCTATCTTGTAATTTTACCATTTATTTCTAGATCTTCCAAATATAGGATGGATCTGTTGGGCTTAATTTCTGCATATCGTCTTTAAAAGATGAAGTCTTTTCTTATGAGGTTAAAAATTTACTGCAGTATATAGCATATAAGGTATATATCAAAATTTACACAGTACTTTAAACTGTATATATATATTAAGTTTATATATATATATATATATATTATATATATAATATATAATAATATAATATATATTAATATATATATATATATATATTATATATATATATATAGGGTGGGATGTTTAAAACATTGTTTAAACCATTTGTTTAAAACCAGCTGTTAAACCACATAAAAAAAACCATGGTTTAACCATAAAAAACCAGCATAAATATTTAAAAACATAATCGATTATGATTTTCTTACCATGTGATATGGTTTTCTCTAATTTTTCAATCGAAGAGTAACTGAAAGGCATATAAAAAATTTCTGCTATGATCTTAAATATATTATTGTGAAGAATGTTATAATAAATATATTATTATTATATATATATATATATATATATATAATATATAATAATATATATATATATATATCTATAAAATTAGTATATTATATATATATATATCCTATATATTATATATATATTTATATATATATATTATAGTATATATTATAATATATATATTACGTATATATATATATAATTCTATACCTAGTAATATTTATGTATGTATATAGTATATAGTATACTATATATATATATGATATATATATCTATATATATTGTAAATGTTAACATGTTTAAAAGCATTTTCCTGTTTCCGCGCACCGTTGGAACTTCATTTTCTACCCTATCAATGTCACATTTCAAAAGTTTATAATAAACTCATGTGTGGAGAGTGCATGGCCACAGCATTAACTAAGCTAGAAGAAGGCAATGACTGTAACTAAGTGGATGCGGTTTACTACTTTGGAAAAATATGGAGACATGGAGCTAGAACGCTTATCCACCACTCACCAGACAGGTTTGGAAAGTAAAAAGGAGGTACTCGATCAAGGCCAAGAAACAGTAAGCTCACTTATTGGCGTATATTTTTAATCTAAGATATCAGACCGCAGTACCGTAACCATCGAAAAAATTCATGGAAAATTTATTGGAAAATGAGTATCACCTGAACTGATGTCCAGTTTGTATAAATTTAAGAGGTAAATTCTCCTCCATTTATAAAAGTTACCTACCTTTGATGAATGTTCTGTTGTTAGCAGTGCTCCTTCATCTTGGTTACACGGATCTCTCAGATACGAAAAATTAGAGAATGTTATATACAAAATATGTAAGCATATGGTCAGCAACCTCATCAAATGCTAAATCTGAGAAAGGTATTTACCACTTTCAGAGTTTGTGCATATATAATAATAATAATAACTACTAAATAATAATAAATAATAATAATATGAATAAGCAAAATCCAAAACTATTAAATACAAATATAGTTCTATGGTTCTATTTATAAAACAATAATAAAAAATAATAATAATAATATATCTTAGAATATAAAAATAACTATAAATAATAACTGTAATAAAAATGATAAGAATATATATAATAATAATAATAATAATAACAATAATAATAAAATATATGAATAGTAATACATCATCCTGGATAAAGTTTATTCTGTTTACCTCGACTGATTCTCCCTGATCTCGTCTTCAAACCCACTAACGCCCTTTGAAAACGATGAATGCAAAAGATAAAAAATAGGACAAAAACAATATAAAATTTAAACAATCCCCCTTCCACACACTTTACTCCATAATACTAAGAAAATTTTACTCCCTAATTTTACAACAGAAGGTAATATACAAAAAAAATATATATTACTTCATTGGTATACAAATATATGTTTTCTAAACCAGCAAAAAAATAGAAATCACCCCATTAGTTTGGGTACTCCTAAGAAAACGCAAAAAAAATAAAAAGTCCATCAAAAAAAATAAACAACTATACACTCAACACAATCTCCTTGCACCGTAGTGGGAAATTCGGAGCTCCGCTAAAGATAAGAAGAAATAGCCTGGTAAAGAGAAAGTAGAAGAAGAGCAATCTATACAAAATATGACCTCCCTCGATTACTTATCTCACAATCTCTCGTTCCTCAGCTTACAAACATAGAATATATATTAATATAATACTAATAAGAAATAATAAAGCAATAAAGACAATATGATACATACATAAAAATGACCCTTTTTCACATGCCGACCTGGAACTCCTTACGAATAAAGTGCCCTGACTGACTATCCTTTCATAATGGACTTATACTTAAGCATACATACCTACCTACAGATCAGGATCAGATTACCACATCCACAGATAAAAATTTCTGGCCCCTTGGCAAAAACATCTCTAATATCATCTGTAAATCTGCCTTCCCTCCTCTTATTCTCTCTAACGGATCTGTAGCTAATACTCCTGAATATGCTAATATCTTTGGCCTCCTTTTTTCATCTAATTCAACCCTGGACGATTCTGGCAACAGTCCTCCTCCCCCTCTCAGTTGTCTCATGGCTCTGAACGTGATTACACATGTTCAGGTGTGTGAGATCCTGAGATCTATGAAAGTAAGGTAAGCTAGTGGCCCGCACTGCATTCCTCCCCTTTTGACTTTATTCTAAATACCATATTTCTAACACTTTCTCTCAGTGCTGGAAGCTAGCATATGTTCAACTGATCCTGAAGAGCGGTAGCAAGTCTGATTGTTCTATTGTCCTATAGCTTTCACGTCAACTGGTTACATTCTTCCTTATCTTGCTGTTTTATGGTCTGCCCTTAGGGATTATCTAGAGTCGTGTGTGGTGACACTTTACATATCAAAAACCTTTGACCAGTTATGGCATGCACTGCTACTCTAAGCTACCTTCTGTTGGGTTTTCCCCTTCTCTTTGCTCACTTACGAATATTTTTCTCAGATCACTTCATATTGGCACTTGTTGATGGAGTCACTTCTTCTTCCTTTCCTGTTAATTGTGGTTTTCTGTAAGGTTCTGTTCTATCTCCAACTTTATTCTAACTTTTCTCTAAAGAACTTCTAAGCTGTGCATCTAACTCTGTTTATTTTTCTGTTGACTCAATTCCATTCTTCCACTCATTTCAAATCTGCTCCCTCTTTTGCTTCTAGAATTGGTTCTTGACATCAGCATTCTGATTTTATTTTTGCAGATCTGAATAGAATTTCCAGGTGGGGTCGCCTCAACCTTGTGAAGTTCAACTCTTTAAAAACTCGACTTCTTCACAGCTCCCTCTCAAAAACACCTACCAACTTTTATATCTTCTACTACTATTTCTACTACTTCATTTTCTTCTACTACTTTTCTGTTTCTGGTGCATGTCACGCACCTTTCCCCAGTCTTGGGGAAAAAGGGTGAATGATATATATGATATACTAATATATTATAGTATATATATAATATATATATAATATATATAGTATATATCTATATTATATAATATAATATTAATATATAAAATATATATATATCTATATAGTATATATATTATGATGGGACGATTAATCGTCATCGTCATCGTCAAAATCGGCACATATATTTTTTACATCGTCATCGTCATCGCAAATTTCGCCGATTATTTTGCCGATTATTGAACAAATATTAGGAATTTTGAATAATATAACTCAAATAATAATAAATAATAATTAATAATAATAATAATAATAATAATAATAATCATAATATCATTTATTATAAAATATATATATTATATTATAGTATATATATATATACTATATATATAATATAATATATATATATATATATATATATATATATATATTATATATATAATGATATGATATAATATATATACTATATACTTATATACTAGTTTTGTTAATGGTATGTATGACATTCCAGGCCTAATGGTTCGCGCTTCTGTTGATCATATCCACAACTCATGCTCCTCCATGACACATATCATATACACATACTTATATCACACCCCTCTTCTAAGACAACATCTTACGGACATTCCTATCCCTTATATCCGTACGTGTAAGGAATTTCCCACATCGTATGTTCCTGCGTGTCGTAGAAGGCCACTAAGGGACGGTGGTAGTAATGTTGGTTGGCTGCCTAATACCACTTATCTCTTGCCAGAAATGTAAATGCATGCCTCGGAGAAGGTCGTGATCGCGATAAACGCCTTCTACCTTCCGGCGAAAATGTATGAGTCGTATCTGTATATGAAATGTCAGAGAAAAAAAGATGTAGGAATGAGGAGAGAAGGTGAGGAAGTATTAAGAAAGGGCAAATTTGATTTGCTCGCTGTGACTGGAACAAAGAATGAAAGGAAAAGGTGAAAATCAGAGTGGTGTGGTGTGAATATGTTTGTGTTGCTGTGGAAAGGGAATGAGAGGGGGATAGAGGATTTGCAATTCTGATGAGTGAGTTGTGTAGAGAGCTATGGTAGATCTTGTGTGTGTGAGTACTAGAAAGTCTAAAAGGTTATTTAAGTTTGAAAAGATCAAAATTTGTGTGTTGCGACATATTATCCATCTGAGGGTAATGTTGAAAAGAGTGCGAATTTTCTGGGATAAGCTGAATGATGTTTTGGGATGGGGAATTGTGTTTTTGATACTTGAGTTCTAAGAATTCCAACGGATTGTTTTTGTTACGTTGTCATTACCACCACTCACGGGGGCAAAGAAAAGCCTATTCAAGGAGGGGGTGTAATTACTCTCAAAAGTTCACCCTCTAGCGCAAATTACGCATATGAGCACAGGTACGCAGGCTTTTAAAGTGAGGGGATTAAATTCAGTAGGAAATACAAAAGATGGAAGAGAATATGGAGATTATAAAGAGGTGTGTGGAAAGAAGGAAGCACACAGCAAACTAGCCTGGAGTTACAATGTCAACAAAATACTCGTGCGAAGATACAGCACCAATCTCTGTGCTATACGGAAGGCGTCGTAAAGGTGGTGTACGCGAGTGATAAGTTCCGCTTGAGCAATTGCCGCTGCGGTACTATAGAAGAGATAAAGCAACCAACATCGCGCCTTGCAAAGATAGAGGGGTCAAGTGAACTGAAAGTGCAGAACAGTTTATAAGCCTTTTTACGTTGACTCGACCCATTCAAAAGCCGGGTGAAACAGAGCCCCCCCCGAGATATGAGAGCAGTACTCCATTACAGGGCGGATGAGACCTTTGTAAATCGGAGCAACTGAGACAAAGGCGAAATTCTCCAACCAGTCTAAACAGAATTCCAGTTCTTTGAGGCACCCTAGCAACCACTTGTGATGTGAGGTTTCAAAGATATTTTTTTGTTCATGCGTTAACGGCCAAGGATTTTCCAACTTGTACAAGGAGGACAAGAACCGCGAAGAGACAGGAAAGTTAGAAGGTAGTTTGGAGAAGGAGATTTGTAAACGTTGAGGTTTTAAAGAATTGAATTTACACAAAGTTATTTCTAATCCATCAGCGAGAATAGAGTCGGAAAGATTGAAGACGAGACAATTCCAGAAGTAAAAAGTGGGAGTAGAATTGATATGAGAATGAAGGGTCGAGTCAGTCATCGGAATACGAGTGGATAGAGTTAGAGGTGCACAGGTGAGAAGATCATTATGAAAGGTAAGAATAACGGTAGGAGATAAGACAGAACCCTGAGGAACACCACTACTTGGAAGGAAGAAAGAAGACAGTCGCCCCTCAACAACAACCGATATTGAGCGATTTGGAAGAAAGCTAGATATAGTACGCTAAAGGAAGGAGGAAACCAAGGAGGGGAGCTTGGAGAGCAGTACCGTGTGCCATACTCGGTCAAATGCTTGGAAATGTCAAGCCCGCCACCACCCAAGTCTCCCCGTCAGTTCCTAAGAGCGAAAAACCATAAATCGGTTGATGGATGTATATCGCCAGTAGACATGTGCAGCGAGAAGCGTACTTTTCTCTAGGTTGAAGTTTTCCAGATGATCTATAGTTTGAGTTGAGAAAGGTTCAAAGATCTTAGATAGACATCAAGTGAGAGCTATAGGGCGATAGGTAGGAGGATCAGAGCGGCTTCCTTTTTCTCGGAATAGGGTTGGACATTGTGAGAGCTTCCAACACTGAGGGGAGGGAAAGTGCTAGTTTGAGACATAGAGATCTAGTTGAGCTAGGGGCCGAGAGAATTACGCCTTTCATTGGAGAATTAGCAACACAATGATCACATAACAAATAAGGGAGGAAAGGCAGATTTACACAAGTCGCTAGAGATGAAAGCATCTGTCAGACTGGAGAACAAGGAGGTTAGCTGGACTTCCTGATGAAAGCAAAGCTTGCTCGTCGAAGAGTATCCCTGCAACGATTTCTAGCTGAATGAAAATAAGCGAGAGTGATAGGAAGAACGCCGAGAATGTTTCCACACTCGATAGGCACTTGTCTCTAGCCTACATGGCCAGAGAATAAGCACGTCGACCCCTGGAATTATGAGGAAGAAAAAACGATTTAGTTTACGAAGGAATAAATAGGAAAGAAAAATTTATCTGAAAGAAGGAATGAACCTGCCTCATCACATCAACGATTACAGCTACCTCCTTATTCTTTAACACTTTTATACATCCATCAATAATCCTTATTGAGGTAGCCACTTTGCTATCATCTGCAACTTGGACCTTACATTTAAGTCCTGGTCTAAATCATTTATATACATGTATGGGAAACAGCCACTTGACCTAA